>JASGCC010003545.1:0-23508 GCA_030067915.1 Hydractinia echinata | reverse complement strand
TTTTGATGAGACGCCGAATGAAAGCAGTTTAATCGCCGGCAACCGAAAACCCGCGATTTCCCGTAAATCCCGGCTCGGCCCGTATAGTCGAATGTATACAAAGAAAGTAAGCAGGGAGTAAACTCATTTCCCGAACGATTTTTAAAATTATTTTTTCACCACTAAAACCCATGAGACTTGTAGTTTTCAAAAATATTTTCATTTTTGATGAGACGCCGAATGAAAGCAGTTTAATCGCCGGCAACCGAAAACCCGCGATTTCCCGTAAATCCGGCTCGGCCCGTATAGTCGAATGTATACAAAGAAAGTAGCAGGGAGTAAACTCATTTTCCGAACGATTTTTAAAATTATTTTTTCACCACTAAAACCCATGAGACTTGTAGTTTTCAAAAATATTTTCATTTTTGATGAGACGCCGAATGAAAGCAGTTTAATCGCCGGCAACCGAAAACCCGCGATTTCCCGTAAATCCCGTATAGTCGAATGTATACAAAAAAGTAAGCAGGGAGTAAACTCATTTCCCGAACGATTTTTAAAATTATTTTTTCACCACTAAAACCCATGAGACTTGTAGTTTTCAAAAATATTTTCATTTTTGATGAGACGCCGAATGAAAGCAGTTTAATCTCCGGCAACCGAAAACCCGCGATTTCCCGTAAATCCCGGCTCGGCCGTATAGTCGAATGTATACAAAGAAAGTACCCAGGGAGTAAACTCATTTCCCGAACGATTTTTAAAATTATTTTTTCACCACTAAAACCCATGAGACTTGTAGTTTTCAAAAATATTTTCATTTTTGATGAGACGCCGAATGAAAGCAGTTTAATCGCCGGCAACCGAAAACCCGCGATTTCCCGTAAATCCCGGCTCGGCCCGTATAGTCGAATGTATACAAAGAAAGTAAGCAGGGAGTAAACTCATTTCCCGAACGATTTTTAAAATTATTTTTTCACCACTAAAACCCATGAGATTAGTTTTCAAAAATATTTTCATTTTTGATGAGACGCCGAATGAAAGCAGTTTAATCGCCGGCAACCGAAAACCCGCGATTTCCCGTAAATCCCGTATAGTCGAATGTATACAAAGAAAGTAAGCAGGGAGTAAACTCATTTCCCGAACGATTTTTAAAATTATTTTTTCACCACTAAAACCCATGAGACTTGTAGTTTTCAAAAATATTTTCATTTTTGATGAGACGCCGAATGAAAGCAGTTTAATCGCCGGCAACCGAAAACCCGCGATTTCCCGTAAATCCCATCGGCCCGTATAGTCGAATGTATACAAAGAAAGTAAGCAGGAGTAAACTCATTTCCCGAACGATTTTTAAAATTATTTTTTCACCACTAAAACCCATGAGACTTGTAGTTTTTAAAAATATTTTCATTTTTGATGAGACGCCGAATGAAAGCAGTTTAATCGCCGGCAACCGAAAACCCGCGATTTCCCGTAAATCCCGGCTCGGCCCGTATAATGGAATGTATACAAAGAAAGTAAGCAGGGAGTAAACTCATTTCCCGAACGATTTTTTAAATTATTTTTTCACCAGCTAAAACCAATGAGACTTGTAGTTTTCAAAAATTTTCATTTTTGATGAGACGCCGAATGAAAGCAGTTTAATCGCCGGCAACCGAAAACCCGCGATTTCCCGTAAATCCCGGCTCGGCCCGTATAGTCGAATGTATACAAAGAAAGTAAGCAGGGAGTAAACTCATTTCCCGAACGATTTTTAAAATTATTTTTTCACCACTAAAACCCATGAGACTTGTAGTTTTCAAAAAATTTTCATTTTTGATGAGACGCCGAATGAAAGCAGTTTAATCGCCGGCAACCGAAAACCCGCGATTTCCCGTAAATCCCGGCTCGGCCGTATAGTGGAATGTATACAAAGAAAGTAGCAGGGAGTAAACTCATTTCCCGAACGATTTTTAAAATTATTTTTTCACCACTAAAACCCATGAGACTTGTAGTTTTCAAAAATATTTTCATTTTTGATGAGACGCCGAATGAAAGCAGTTTAATCGCCGGCAACCGAAAACCCGCGATTTCCCGTAAATCCCGTATAGTCGTATACAAAGAAAGTAAGCAGGGAGTAAACTCATTTCCCGAACGATTTTTAAAATTATTTTTTCACCACTAAAACCCATGAGACTTGTAGTTTTCAAAATATTTTCATTTTTGATGAGACGCCGAATGAAAGCAGTTTAATCGCCGGCAACCGAAAACCCGCGATTTCCCGTAAATCCCGGCTCGGCCGTATAGTCGAATGTATACAAAGAAAGTAAGCAGGGAGTAAACTCATTTCCCGAACGATTTTTAAAATTATTTTTCACCACTAAAACCCATGAGACTTGTAGTTTTCAAAAATATTTTCATTTTTGATGAGACGCCGAATGAAAGCAGTTTAATCGCCGGCAACCGAAAACCCGCGATTTCCCGTAAATCCCATCCCGTATAGTCGAATGTATACAAAGAAAGTAAGCAGGGAGTAAACTCATTTCCCGAACGATTTTTAAAATTATTTTTTCACCACTAAAACCCATGAGACTTGTTTTTCAAAAATATTTTCATTTTTGATGAGACGCCGAATGAAAGCAGTTTAATCGCCGGCAACCGAAAACCCGCGATTTCCCGTAAATCCCGGCTCGGCCGTATAGTCGAATGTATACAAAGAAAGTAGCAGGGAGTAAACTCATTTCCCGAACGATTTTTAAAATTATTTTTTCACCACTAAAACCCATGAGACTTGTAGTTTTCAAAAATATTTTCATTTTTGATGAGACGCCGAATGAAAGCAGTTTAATCGCCGGCAACCGAAAACCCGCGATTTCCCGTAAATCCCGGCTCGGCCGTATAGTCGAATGTATACAAAGAAAGTAGCAGGGAGTAAACTCATTTCCCGAACGATTTTTAAAATTATTTTTTCACCACTAAAACCCATGAGACTTGTAGTTTTCAAAAATATTTTCATTTTTGATGAGACGCCGAATGAAAGCAGTTTAATCGCCGGCAACCGAAAACCCGCGATTTCCCGTAAATCCCGGCTCGGCCCGTATAGTGGAATGTATACAAAGAAAGTACCCAGGGAGTAAACTCATTTCCCGAACGATTTTTAAAATTATTTTTTCACCACTAAAACCCATGAGACTTGTAGTTTTCAAAAATATTTTCATTTTTGATGAGACGCCGAATGAAAGCAGTTTAATCGCCGGCAACCGAAAACCCGCGATTTCCCGTAAATCCCGGCTCGGCCCGTATAGTCGAATGTATACAAAGAAAGTAAGCAGGGAGTAAACTCATTTCCCGAACGATTTTTAAAATTATTTTTTCACCACTAAAACCCATGAGACTTGTAGTTTTCAAAAATTTTCATTTTTGATGAGACGCCGAATGAAAGCAGTTTAATCGCCGGCAACCGAAAACCCGCGATTTCCCGTAAATCCCGGTCGGCCCGTATAGTCGAATGTATACAAAGAAAGTAAGGGAGTAAACTCATTTCCCGAACGATTTTTAAAATTATTTTTTCACCACTAAAACCCATGAGACTTGTAGTTTTCAAAAATATTTTCATTTTTGATGAGACGCCGAATGAAAGCAGTTTAATCGCCGGCAACCGAAAACCCGCGATTTCCCGTAAATCCCGGCTCGGCCCGTATAGTCGAATGTATACAAAGAAAGTAAGCAGGGAGTAAACTCATTTCCCGAACGATTTTTAAAATTATTTTTTCACCACTAAAACCCATGAGACTTGTAGGTTTCAAAAATATTTTCATTTTTGATGAGACGCCGAATGAAAGCAGTTTAATCGCCGGCAACCGAAAACCCGCGATTTCCCGTAAATCCCGTATAGTCGAATGTATACAAAGAAAGTAAGGGAGTAAACTCATTTCCCGAACGATTTTTAAAATTATTTTTTCACCACTAAAACCCATGAGACTTGTAGTTTTCAAAAATATTTTCATTTTTGATGAGACGCCGAATGAAAGCAGTTTAATCGCCGGCAACCGAAAACCCGCGATTTCCCGTAAATCCCGGCTCCCGTATAGTCGAATGTATACAAAGAAAGTAAGCAGGGAGTAAACTCATTTCCCGAACGATTTTTAAAATTATTTTTTCACCACTAAAACCCATGAGACTTGTAGTTTTCAAAAATATTTTCATTTTTGATGAGACGCCGAATGAAAGCAGTTTAATCGCCGGCAACCGAAAACCCGCGATTTCCCGTAAATCCATCGGCCCGTATAGTCGAATGTATACAAAGAAAGTAAGCAGGGAGTAAACTCATTTCCCGAACGATTTTTAAAATTATTTTTTCACCACTAAAACCCATGAGACTTGTAGTTTTCAAAAATATTTTCATTTTTGATGAGACGCCGAATGAAAGCAGTTTAATCCGGCAACCGAAAACCCGCGATTTCCCGTAAATCCCTCGGCCGTATAGTCGAATGTATACAAAGAAAGTAAGCAGGGAGTAAACTCATTTCCCGAACGATTTTTAAAATTATTTTTTCACCACTAAAACCCATGAGACTTGTAGTTTTCAAAAATATTTTCATTTTTGATGAGACGCCGAATGAAAGCAGTTTAATCGCCGGCAACCGAAAACCCGCGATTTCCCGTAAATCCCGGCTCGGCGTATAGTCGAATGTATACAAAGAAAGTAAGCAGGGAGTAAACTCATTTCCCGAACGATTTTTAAAATTATTTTTTCACCACTAAAACCCATGAGACTTGTAGTTTTCAAAAATATTTTCATTTTTGATGAGACGCCGAATGAAAGCAGTTTAATCGCCGGCAACCGAAAACCCGCGATTTCCCGTAAATCCCGGCTCGGCCGTATAGTCGAATGTATACAAAGAAAGTAGCAGGGAGTAAACTCATTTCCCGAACGATTTTTAAAATTATTTTTTCACCACTAAAACCCATGAGACTTGTAGTTTTCAAAAATATTTTCATTTTTGATGAGACGCCGAATGAAAGCAGTTTAATCGCCGGCAACCGAAAACCCGCGATTTCCCGTAAATCCCGGCTCGGCCCGTATAGTCGAATGTATACAAAGAAAGTAAGCAGGAGTAAACTCATTTCCCGAACGATTTTTAAAATTATTTTTTCACCACTAAAACCCATGAGACTTGTAGTTTTCAAAAATATTTTCATTTTTGATGAGACGCCGAATGAAAGCAGTTTAATCGCCGGCAACCGAAAACCCGCGATTTCCCGTAAATCCCGTCGGCCCGTATGTCGAATGTATACAAAGAAAGTAAGCAGGGAGTAAACTCATTTCCCGAACGATTTTTAAAATTATTTTTTCACCACTAAAACCCATGAGACTTGTAGTTTTCAAAAATATTTTCATTTTTGATGAGACGCCGAATGAAAGCAGTTTAATCGCCGGCAACCGAAAACCCGCGATTTCCCGTAAATCCGGCTCGGCCCGTATAGTCGAATGTATACAAAGAAAGTAAGCAGGGAGTAAACTCATTTCCCGAACGATTTTTAAAATTATTTTTTCACCACTAAAACCCATGAGACTTGTAGTTTTCAAAAATATTTTCATTTTTGATGAGACGCCGAATGAAAGCAGTTTAATCGCCGGCAACCGAAAACCCGCGATTTCCCGTAAATCCCGGCTCGGCCCGTATAGTCGAATGTATACAAAGAAAGTAAGCAGGGAGTAAACTCATTTCCCGAACGATTTTTAAAATTATTTTTTCACCACTAAAACCCATGAGACTTGTAGTTTTCAAAAATATTTTCATTTTTGATGAGACGCCGAATGAAAGCAGTTTAATCGCCGGCAACCGAAAACCCGCGATTTCCCGTAAATCCCGGATCGGCCCGTATAGTCGAATGTATACAAAGAAAGTAAGCAGGGAGTAAACTCATTTCCCGAACGATTTTTAAAATTATTTTTTCACCACTAAAACCCATGAGACTTGTAGTTTTCAAAAATATTTTCATTTTTGATGAGACGCCGAATGAAAGCAGTTTAATCGCCGGCAACCGAAAACCCGCGATTTCCCGTAAATCCCGGCTCGGCCCGTATAGTCGAATGTATACAAAGAAAGTAGCAGGGAGTAAACTCATTTCCCGAACGATTTTTAAAATTATTTTTTCACCACTAAAACCCATGAGACTTGTAGTTTTCAAAAATATTTTCATTTTTGATGAGACGCCGAATGAAAGCAGTTTAATCGCCGGCAACCGAAAACCCGCGATTTCCCGTAAATCCGTATAGTCGAATGTATACAAAGAAAGTAGCAGGGAGTAAACTCATTTCCCGAACGATTTTTAAAATTATTTTTTCACCACTAAAACCCATGAGACTTGTAGTTTTCAAAAATATTTTCATTTTTGATGAGACGCCGAATGAAAGCAGTTTAATCGCCGGCAACCGAAAACCCGCGATTTCCCGTAAATCCGGCTCGGCCGTATAGTCGAATGTATACAAAGAAAGTAGCAGGGAGTAAACTCATTTCCGAACGATTTTTAAAATTATTTTTTCACCACTAAAACCCATGAGACTTGTAGTTTTCAAAATATTTTCATTTTTGATGAGACGCCGAATGAAAGCAGTTTAATCGCCGGCAACCGAAAACCCGCGATTTCCCGTAAATCCCGGCTCGGCCGTATAGTCGAATGTATACAAAGAAAGTAAGCAGGGAGTAAACTCATTTCCCGAACGATTTTTAAAATTATTTTTTCACCACTAAAACCCATGAGACTTGTAGTTTTCAAAAATATTTTCATTTTTGATGAGACGCCGAATGAAAGCAGTTTAATCTCCGGCAACCGAAAACCCGCGATTTCCCGTAAATCCGGCTCGGCCGTATAGTCGAATGTATACAAAGAAAGTAGCAGGGAGTAAACTCATTTCCCGAACGATTTTTAAAATTATTTTTTCACCACTAAAACCCATGAGACTTGTAGTTTTCAAAAATATTTTCATTTTTGATGAGACGCCGAATGAAAGCAGTTTAATCGCCGGCAACCGAAAACCCGCGATTTCCCGTAAATCCCGTATAGTCGAATGTATACAAAGAAAGTAAGCAGGGAGTAAACTCATTTCCCGAACGATTTTTAAAATTATTTTTTCACCACTAAAACCCATGAGACTTGTAGTTTTCAAAAATATTTTCATTTTTGATGAGACGCCGAATGAAAGCAGTTTAATCGCCGGCAACCGAAAACCCGCGATTTCCCGTAAATCCGGCTCGGCCTATAGTCGAATGTATACAAAGAAAGTAAGCAGGGAGTAAACTCATTTCCCGAACGATTTTTAAAATTATTTTTTCACCACTAAAACCCATGAGACTTGTAGTTTTCAAAAATATTTTCATTTTTGATGAGACGCCGAATGAAAGCAGTTTAATCCGGCAACCGAAAACCCGCGATTTCCCGTAAATCCCGGCTCCCGTATAGTCGAATGTATACAAAGAAAGTAGCAGGGAGTAAACTCATTTCCCGAACGATTTTTAAAATTATTTTTTCACCACTAAAACCCATGAGACTTGTAGTTTTCAAAAATATTTTCATTTTTGATGAGACGCCGAATGAAAGCAGTTTAATCGCCGGCAACCGAAAACCCGCGATTTCCCGTAAATCCCGTATAGTCGAATGTATACAAAGAAAGTAAGCAGGGAGTAAACTCATTTCCCGAACGATTTTTAAAATTATTTTTTCACCACTAAAACCCATGAGACTTGTAGTTTTCAAAAATATTTTCATTTTTGATGAGACGCCGAATGAAAGCAGTTTAATCGCCGGCAACCGAAAACCCGCGATTTCCCGTAAATCCCGTATAGTCGAATGTATACAAAGAAAGTAAGCAGGGAGTAAACTCATTTCCCGAACGATTTTTAAAATTATTTTTTCACCACTAAAACCCATGAGACTTGTAGTTTTCAAAAATATTTTCATTTTTGATGAGACGCCGAATGAAAGCAGTTTAATCGCCGGCAACCGAAAACCCGCGATTTCCCGTAAATCCCGTATAGTCGAATGTATACAAAGAAAGTAAGCAGGAGTAAACTCATTTCCCGAACGATTTTTAAAATTATTTTTTCACCACTAAAACCCATGAGACTTGTAGTTTTCAAAAATATTTTCATTTTTGATGAGACGCCGAATGAAAGCAGTTTAATCTCCGGCAACCGAAAACCCGCGATTTCCCGTAAATCCCGGCTCGGCCGTATAGTCGAATGTATACAAAGAAAGTACCCAGGGAGTAAACTCATTTCCCGAACGATTTTTAAAATTATTTTTTCACCACTAAAACCCATGAGACTTGTAGTTTTCAAAAATATTTTCATTTTTGATGAGACGCCGAATGAAAGCAGTTTAATCGCCGGCAACCGAAAACCCGCGATTTCCCGTAAATCCCGGCTCGGCCCGTATAGTCGAATGTATACAAAGAAAGTACCAGGGAGTAAACTCATTTCCCGAACGATTTTTAAAATTATTTTTTCACCACTAAAACCCATGAGACTTGTAGTTTTCAAAAATATTTTCATTTTTGATGAGACGCCGAATGAAAGCAGTTTAATCGCCGGCAACCGAAAACCCGCGATTTCCCGTAAATCCCGTATAGTCGAATGTATACAAAGAAAGTAAGCAGGGAGTAAACTCATTTCCCGAACGATTTTTAAAATTATTTTTTCACCACTAAAACCCATGAGACTTGTAGTTTTCAAAAATATTTTCATTTTTGATGAGACGCCGAATGAAAGCAGTTTAATCGCCGGCAACCGAAAACCCGCGATTTCCCGTAAATCCCGGCTCGGCCGTATAGTCGAATGTATACAAAGAAAGTAGCAGGGAGTAAACTCATTTCCCGAACGATTTTTAAAATTATTTTTTCACCACTAAAACCCATGAGACTTGTAGTTTTCAAAAATATTTTCATTTTTGATGAGACGCCGAATGAAAGCAGTTTAATCGCCGGCAACCGAAAACCCGCGATTTCCCGTAAATCCCGGGCTCGGCCCGTATAGTCGAATGTATACAAAGAAAGTAAGCAGGAAGTAAACTCATTTCCCGAACGATTTTTAAAATTATTTTTTCACCACTAAAACCCATGAGACTTGTAGTTTTCAAAAATATTTTCATTTTTGATGAGACGCCGAATGAAAGCAGTTTAATCGCCGGCAACCGAAAACCCGCGATTTCCCGTAAATCCCGGTCGGCCCGTATAGTCGAATGTATACAAAGAAAGTAGCAGGGAGTAAACTCATTTCCCGAACGATTTTTAAAATTATTTTTTCACCACTAAAACCCATGAGACTTGTAGTTTTCAAAAATTTTTCATTTTTGATGAGACGCCGAATGAAAGCAGTTTAATCGCCGGCAACCGAAAACCCGCGATTTCCCGTAAATCCCGGCTCGGCCCGTATAGTCGAATGTATACAAAGAAAGTAAGCAGGGAGTAAACTCATTTCCCGAACGATTTTTAAAATTATTTTTTCACCACTAAACCCATGAGACTTGTAGTTTTCAAAAATATTTTCATTTTTGATGAGACGCCGAATGAAAGCAGTTTAATCGCCGGCAACCGAAAACCCGCGATTTCCCGTAAATCCCGGCTCGGCCCGTATAGTCGAATGTATACAAAGAAAGTAAGCAGGGAGTAAACTCATTTCCCGAACGATTTTTAAAATTATTTTTTCACCACTAAAACCCATGAGACTTGTAGTTTTCAAAAATATTTTCATTTTTGATGAGACGCCGAATGAAAGCAGTTTAATCGCCGGCAACCGAAAACCCGCGATTTCCCGTAAATCCCGTATAGTCGAATGTATACAAAGAAAGTAAGCAGGGAGTAAACTCATTTCCCGAACGATTTTTAAAATTATTTTTTCACCACTAAAACCCATGAGACTTGTAGTTTTCAAAAATATTTTCATTTTTGATGAGACGCCGAATGAAAGCAGTTTAATCGCCGGCAACCGAAAACCCGCGATTTCCCGTAAATCCGGCTCGGCCCGTATAGTCGAATGTATACAAAGAAAGTAGCAGGGAGTAAACTCATTTCCCGAACGATTTTTAAAATTATTTTTTCACCACTAAAACCCATGAGACTTGTAGTTTTCAAAAATATTTTCATTTTTGATGAGACGCCGAATGAAAGCAGTTTAATCCGGCAACCGAAAACCCGCGATTTCCCGTAAATCCCGGCTCCCGTATAGTCGAATGTATACAAAGAAAGTAGCAGGGAGTAAACTCATTTCCCGAACGATTTTTAAAATTATTTTTTCACCACTAAAACCCATGAGACTTGTAGTTTTCAAAAATATTTTCATTTTTGATGAGACGCCGAATGAAAGCAGTTTAATCGCCGGCAACCGAAAACCCGCGATTTCCCGTAAATCCCGTATAGTCGAATGTATACAAAGAAAGTAGCAGGGAGTAAACTCATTTCCCGAACGATTTTTAAAATTATTTTTTCACCACTAAAACCCATGAGACTTGTAGTTTTCAAAAATATTTTCATTTTTGATGAGACGCCGAATGAAAGCAGTTTAATCGCCGGCAACCGAAAACCCGCGATTTCCCGTAAATCCCGTATAGTCGAATGTATACAAAGAAAGTAAGCAGGGAGTAAACTCATTTCCCGAACGATTTTTAAAATTATTTTTTCACCACTAAAACCCATGAGACTTGTAGTTTTCAAAAATATTTTCATTTTTGATGAGACGCCGAATGAAAGCAGTTTAATCGCCGGCAACCGAAAACCCGCGATTTCCCGTAAATCCGGTCGGCCCGTATAGTCGAATGTATACAAAGAAAGTAAGCAGGGAGTAAACTCATTTCCCGAACGATTTTTAAAATTATTTTTTCACCACTAAAACCCATGAGACTTGTAGTTTTCAAAAATATTTTCATTTTTGATGAGACGCCGAATGAAAGCAGTTTAATCCGGCAACCGAAAACCCGCGATTTCCCGTAAATCCCGGTCGGCCCGTATAGTCGAATGTATACAAAGAAAGTAGCAGGGAGTAAACTCATTTCCCGAACGATTTTTAAAATTATTTTTTCACCACTAAAACCCATGAGACTTGTAGTTTTCAAAAATTTTTCATTTTTGATGAGACGCCGAATGAAAGCAGTTTAATCGCCGGCAACCGAAAACCCGCGATTTCCCGTAAATCCCGGCTCGGCCCGTATAGTCGAATGTATACAAAGAAAGTAAGCAGGGAGTAAACTCATTTCCCGAACGATTTTTAAAATTATTTTTTCACCACTAAAACCCATGAGACTTGTAGTTTTCAAAAATATTTTCATTTTTGATGAGACGCCGAATGAAAGCAGTTTAATCGCCGGCAACCGAAAACCCGCGATTTCCCGTAAATCCCGGCTCGGCCCGTATAGTCGAATGTATACAAAGAAAGTAGCAGGGAGTAAACTCATTTCCCGAACGATTTTTAAAATTATTTTTTCACCACTAAAACCCATGAGACTTGTAGTTTTCAAAAATATTTTCATTTTTGATGAGACGCCGAATGAAAGCAGTTTAATCGCCGGCAACCGAAAACCCGCGATTTCCCGTAAATCCCGTATAGTCGAATGTATACAAAGAAAGTAAGCAGGGAGTAAACTCATTTCCCGAACGATTTTTAAAATTATTTTTTCACCACTAAAACCCATGAGACTTGTAGTTTTCAAAAATATTTTCATTTTTGATGAGACGCCGAATGAAAGCAGTTTAATCGCCGGCAACCGAAAACCCGCGATTTCCCGTAAATCCCGGCTCGGCCCGTATAGTCGAATGTATACAAAGAAAGTAAGCAGGGAGTAAACTCATTTCCCGAACGATTTTTAAAATTATTTTTTCACCACTAAAACCCATGAGACTTGTAGTTTTCAAAAATATTTTCATTTTTGATGAGACGCCGAATGAAAGCAGTTTAATCGCCGGCAACCGAAAACCCGCGATTTCCCGTAAATCCCGTATAGTCGAATGTATACAAAGAAAGTAAGCAGGGAGTAAACTCATTTCCCGAACGATTTTTAAAATTATTTTTTCACCACTAAAACCCATGAGACTTGTAGTTTTCAAAAATATTTTCATTTTTGATGAGACGCCGAATGAAAGCAGTTTAATCGCCGGCAACCGAAAACCCGCGATTTCCCGTAAATCCCGTATAGTCGAATGTATACAAAGAAAGTAAGCAGGGAGTAAACTCATTTCCCGAACGATTTTTAAAATTATTTTTTCACCACTAAAACCCATGAGACTTGTAGTTTTCAAAAATATTTTCATTTTTGATGAGACGCCGAATGAAAGCAGTTTTAAATTCCCGTAGAATGTATACAAAGAAAGTAGCAGGGAGTAAACTCATTTCCCGAACGATTTTTAAAATTATTTTTTCACCACTAAAACCCATGAGACTTGTAGTTTTCAAAAATATTTTCATTTTTGATGAGACGCCGAATGAAAGCAGTTTAATCGCCGGCAACCGAAAACCCGCGATTTCCCGTAAATCCCCTCGGCCCGTATAGTCGAATGTATACAAAGAAAGTAGCAGGGAGTAAACTCATTTCCCGAACGATTTTTAAAATTATTTTTTCACCACTAAAACCCATGAGACTTGTAGTTTTCAAAAATATTTTCATTTTTGATGAGACGCCGAATGAAAGCAGTTTAATCGCCGGCAACCGAAAACCCGCGATTTCCCGTAAATCCCGGCTCGGCCCGTATAGTCGAATGTATACAAAGAAAGTAGCAGGGAGTAAACTCATTTCCCGAACGATTTTTAAAATTATTTTTTCACCACTAAAACCCATGAGACTTGTAGTTTTCAAAAATATTTTCATTTTTGATGAGACGCCGAATGAAAGCAGTTTAATCGCCGGCAACCGAAAACCCGCGATTTCCCGTAAATCCCGGCTCGGCCCGTATAGTCGAATGTATACAAAGAAAGTAGCAGGGAGTAAACTCATTTCCCGAACGATTTTTAAAATTATTTTTTCACCACTAAAACCCATGAGACTTGTAGTTTTCAAAAATATTTTCATTTTTGATGAGACGCCGAATGAAAGCAGTTTAATCGCCGGCAACCGAAAACCCGCGATTTCCCGTAAATCCCGGCTCGGCCCGTATAGTCGAATGTATACAAAGAAAGTAAGCAGGGAGTAAACTCATTTCCCGAACGATTTTTAAAATTATTTTTTCACCACTAAAACCCATGAGACTTGTAGTTTTCAAAAATATTTTCATTTTTGATGAGACGCCGAATGAAAGCAGTTTAATCGCCGGCAACCGAAAACCCGCGATTTCCCGTAAATCCCGGCTCGGCCCGTATAGTCGAATGTATACAAAGAAAGTAGCAGGGAGTAAACTCATTTCCCGAACGATTTTTAAAATTATTTTTTCACCACTAAAACCCATGAGACTTGTAGTTTTCAAAAATATTTTCATTTTTGATGAGACGCCGAATGAAAGCAGTTTAATCGCCGGCAACCGAAAACCCGCGATTTCCCGTAAATCCCGGCCCGTATAGTCGAATGTATACAAAGAAAGTAAGCAGGGAGTAAACTCATTTCCCGAACGATTTTTAAAATTATTTTTTCACCACTAAAACCCATGAGACTTGTAGTTTTCAAAAATATTTTCATTTTTGATGAGACGCCGAATGAAAGCAGTTTAATCGCCGGCAACCGAAAACCCGCGATTTCCCGTAAATCCGTATAGTCGAATGTATACAAAGAAAGTAGCAGGGAGTAAACTCATTTCCCGAACGATTTTTAAAATTATTTTTTCACCACTAAAACCCATGAGACTTGTAGTTTTCAAAAATATTTTCATTTTTGATGAGACGCCGAATGAAAGCAGTTTAATCGCCGGCAACCGAAAACCCGCGATTTCCCGTAAATCCCGGCTCGGCCGTATAGTCGAATGTATACAAAGAAAGTAGCAGGGAGTAAACTCATTTCCCGAACGATTTTTAAAATTATTTTTTCACCACTAAAACCCATGAGACTTGTAGTTTTCAAAATATTTTCATTTTTGATGAGACGCCGAATGAAAGCAGTTTAATCGCCGGCAACCGAAAACCCGCGATTTCCCGTAAATCCATCCCGTATAGTCGAATGTATACAAAGAAAGTAAGCAGGAGTAAACTCATTTCCCGAACGATTTTTAAAATTATTTTTTCACCACTAAAACCCATGAGACTTGTAGTTTTCAAAAATATTTTCATTTTTGATGAGACGCCGAATGAAAGCAGTTTAATCGCCGGCAACCGAAAACCGCGATTTCCCGTAAATCCCGGGCTCGGCCCGTATAGTCGAATGTATACAAAGAAAGTCAGGGAGTAAACTCATTTCCCGAACGATTTTTAAAATTATTTTTTCACCACTAAAACCCATGAGACTTGTAGTTTTCAAAAATATTTTCATTTTTGATGAGACGCCGAATGAAAGCAGTTTAATCGCCGGCAACCGAAAACCCGCGATTTCCCGTAAATCCGGCTCGGCCGTATAGTCGAATGTATACAAAGAAAGTAGCAGGGAGTAAACTCATTTCCCGAACGATTTTTAAAATTATTTTTTCACCACTAAAACCCATGAGACTTGTAGTTTTCAAAAATATTTTCATTTTTGATGAGACGCCGAATGAAAGCAGTTTAATCGCCGGCAACCGAAAACCCGCGATTTCCCGTAAATCCCGGCTCGGCCCGTATAGTCGAATGTATACAAAGAAAGTACCAGGGAGTAAACTCATTTCCCGAACGATTTTTAAAATTATTTTTTCACCACTAAAACCCATGAGACTTGTAGTTTTCAAAAATATTTTCATTTTTGATGAGACGCCGAATGAAAGCAGTTTAATCGCCGGCAACCGAAAACCCGCGATTTCCCGTAAATCCCGTATAGTCGAATGTATACAAAGAAAGTAAGCAGGGAGTAAACTCATTTCCCGAACGATTTTTAAAATTATTTTTTCACCACTAAAACCCATGAGACTTGTAGTTTTAAAAATATTTTCATTTTTGATGAGACGCCGAATGAAAGCAGTTTAATCGCCGGCAACCGAAAACCCGCGATTTCCCGTAAATCCCGGCTCGGCCCGTATAGTCGAATGTATACAAAGAAAGTAGCAGGGAGTAAACTCATTTCCCGAACGATTTTTAAAATTATTTTTTCACCACTAAAACCCATGAGACTTGTAGTTTTCAAAAATATTTTCATTTTTGATGAGACGCCGAATGAAAGCAGTTTAATCGCCGGCAACCGAAAACCCGCGATTTCCCGTAAATCCCGTATAGTCGAATGTATACAAAGAAAGTAAGCAGGGAGTAAACTCATTTCCCGAACGATTTTTAAAATTATTTTTTCACCACTAAAACCCATGAGACTTGTAGTTTTCAAAAATTTTTCATTTTTGATGAGACGCCGAATGAAAGCAGTTTAATCGCCGGCAACCGAAAACCCGCGATTTCCCGTAAATCCCGGCTCGGCCCGTATAGTCGAATGTATACAAAGAAAGTAGCAGGGAGTAAACTCATTTCCCGAACGATTTTTAAAATTATTTTTTCACCACTAAAACCCATGAGACTTGTAGTTTTAAAAATATTTTCATTTTTGATGAGACGCCGAATGAAAGCAGTTTAATCGCCGGCAACCGAAAACCCGCGATTTCCCGTAAATCCCGTATAGTCGAATGTATACAAAGAAAGTAAGCAGGGAGTAAACTCATTTCCCGAACGATTTTTAAAATTATTTTTTCACCACTAAAACCCATGAGACTTGTAGTTTTCAAAAATTTTCATTTTTGATGAGACGCCGAATGAAAGCAGTTTAATCGCCGGCAACCGAAAACCCGCGATTTCCCGTAAATCCCGGCCCGTATAGTCGAATGTATACAAAGAAAGTAGCAGGGAGTAAACTCATTTCCCGAACGATTTTTAAAATTATTTTTTCACCACTAAAACCCATGAGACTTGTAGTTTTCAAAAATATTTTCATTTTTGATGAGACGCCGAATGAAAGCAGTTTAATCGCCGGCAACCGAAAACCCGCGATTTCCCGTAAATCCGGATCCCCGTATAGTCGAATGTATACAAAGAAAGTAAGCAGGGAGTAAACTCATTTCCCGAACGATTTTTAAAATTATTTTTTCACCACTAAAACCCATGAGACTTGTAGTTTTCAAAAATATTTTCATTTTTGATGAGACGCCGAATGAAAGCAGTTTAATCGCCGGCAACCGAAAACCCGCGATTTCCCGTAAATCCCGGGCTCGGCCCGTATAGTCGAATGTATACAAAGAAAGTAAGCAGGGAGTAAACTCATTTCCCGAACGATTTTTAAAATTATTTTTTCACCACTAAAACCCATGAGACTTGTAGTTTTCAAAAATTTTCATTTTTGATGAGACGCCGAATGAAAGCAGTTTAATCGCCGGCAACCGAAAACCCGCGATTTCCCGTAAATCCCGGCTCGGCCCGTATAGTCGAATGTATACAAAGAAAGTAGCAGGGAGTAAACTCATTTCCCGAACGATTTTTAAAATTATTTTTTCACCACTAAAACCCATGAGACTTGTAGTTTTCAAAAATATTTTCATTTTTGATGAGACGCCGAATGAAAGCAGTTTAATCGCCGGCAACCGAAAACCCGCGATTTCCCGTAAATCCCGGCTCGGCCCGTATAGTCGAATGTATACAAAGAAAGTAGCAGGGAGTAAACTCATTTCCCGAACGATTTTTAAAATTATTTTTTCACCACTAAAACCCATGAGACTTGTAGTTTTCAAAAATATTTTCATTTTTGATGAGACGCCGAATGAAAGCAGTTTAATCGCCGGCAACCGAAAACCCGCGATTTCCCGTAAATCCCGTATAGTCGAATGTATACAAAGAAAGTAAGCAGGGAGTAAACTCATTTCCCGAACGATTTTTAAAATTTTTTTTCACCACTAAAACCCATGAGACTTGTAGTTTTCAAAAATATTTTCATTTTTGATGAGACGCCGAATGAAAGCAGTTTAATCGCCGGCAACCGAAAACCCGCGATTTCCCGTAAATCCCGGCTCGGCCCGTATAGTCGAATGTATACAAAGAAAGTAGCAGGGAGTAAACTCATTTCCCGAACGATTTTTAAAATTATTTTTTCACCACTAAAACCCATGAGACTTGTAGTTTTCAAAAATATTTTCATTTTTGATGAGACGCCGAATGAAAGCAGTTTAATCGCCGGCAACCGAAAACCCGCGATTTCCCGTAAATCCCGTATAGTCGAATGTATACAAAGAAAGTAGCAGGGAGTAAACTCATTTCCCGAACGATTTTTAAAATTATTTTTTCACCACTAAAACCCATGAGACTTGTAGTTTTCAAAAATATTTTCATTTTTGATGAGACGCCGAATGAAAGCAGTTTAATCGCCGGCAACCGAAAACCCGCGATTTCCCGTAAATCCCGGCTCGGCCCGTATAGTCGAATGTATACAAAGAAAGTAGCAGGGAGTAAACTCATTTCCCGAACGATTTTTAAAATTATTTTTCACCACTAAAACCCATGAGACTTGTAGTTTTCAAAAATATTTTCATTTTTGATGAGACGCCGAATGAAAGCAGTTTAATCGCCGGCAACCGAAAACCCGCGATTTCCCGTAAATCCCGTATAGTCGAATGTATACAAAGAAAGTAAGCAGGGAGTAAACTCATTTCCCGAACGATTTTTAAAATTATTTTTTCACCACTAAAACCCATGAGACTTGTAGTTTTCAAAAATATTTTCATTTTTGATGAGACGCCGAATGAAAGCAGTTTAATCGCCGGCAACCGAAAACCCGCGATTTCCCGTAAATCCCGGCTCCCGTATAGTCGAATGTATACAAAGAAAGTAAGCAGGGAGTAAACTCATTTCCCGAACGATTTTTAAAATTATTTTTTCACCACTAAAACCCATGAGACTTGTAGTTTTCAAAAATATTTTCATTTTTGATGAGACGCCGAATGAAAGCAGTTTAATCGCCGGCAACCGAAAACCCGCGATTTCCCGTAAATCCGGCTCGGCCCGTATAGTCGAATGTATACAAAGAAAGTAAGCAGGGAGTAAACTCATTTCCCGAACGATTTTTAAAATTATTTTTTCACCACTAAAACCCATGAGACTTGTAGTTTTCAAAAATATTTTCATTTTTGATGAGACGCCGAATGAAAGCAGTTTAATCGCCGGCAACCGAAAACCCGCGATTTCCCGTAAATCCCGTATAGTCGAATGTATACAAAGAAAGTAGCAGGGAGTAAACTCATTTCCCGAACGATTTTTAAAATTATTTTTTCACCACTAAAACCCATGAGACTTGTAGTTTTCAAAAATATTTTCATTTTTGATGAGACGCCGAATGAAAGCAGTTTAATCGCCGGCAACCGAAAACCCGCGATTTCCCGTAAATCCCGTATAGTCGAATGTATACAAAGAAAGTAAGCAGGGAGTAAACTCATTTCCCGAACGATTTTTAAAATTATTTTTTCACCACTAAAACCCATGAGACTTGTAGTTTTCAAAAATATTTTCATTTTTGATGAGACGCCGAATGAAAGCAGTTTAATCGCCGGCAACCGAAAACCGCGATTTCCCGTAAATCCCGGCTCGGCCGTATAGTCGAATGTATACAAAGAAAGTAAGCAGGGAGTAAACTCATTTCCCGAACGATTTTTAAAATTATTTTTTCACCACTAAAACCCATGAGACTTGTAGTTTTCAAAAATATTTTTCATTTTTGATGAGACGCCGAATGAAAGCAGTTTAATCGCCGGCAACCGAAAACCCGCGATTTCCCGTAAATCCCGGCTCGGCCCGTATAGTCGAATGTATACAAAGAAAGTACCCAGGGAGTAAACTCATTTCCCGAACGATTTTTAAAATTATTTTTTCACCACTAAAACCATGAGACTTGTAGTTTTCAAAAATATTTTCATTTTTGATGAGACGCCGAATAAAAGCAGTTTAATCGCCGGCAACCGAAAACCCGCGATTTCCCGTAAATCCCGTATAGTCGAATGTATACAAAGAAAGTAAGCAGGGAGTAAACTCATTTCCCGAACGATTTTTAAAATTATTTTTTCACCACTAAAACCCATGAGACTTGTAGTTTTCAAAAATATTTTCATTTTTGATGAGACGCCGAATGAAAGCAGTTTAATCCGGCAACCGAAAACCCGCGATTTCCCGTAAATCCCGGCTCGGCCCGTATAGTCGAATGTATACAAAGAAAGTCAGGGAGTAAACTCATTTCCCGAACGATTTTTAAAATTATTTTTTCACCACTAAACCCATGAGACTTGTAGTTTTCAAAAATATTTTCATTTTTGATGAGACGCCGAATGAAAGCAGTTTAATCGCCGGCAACCGAAAACCCGCGATTTCCCGTAAATCCCGTATAGTCGAATGTATACAAAGAAAGTAAGCAGGGAGTAAACTCATTTCCCGAACGATTTTTAAAATTTTTTTTCACCACTAAAACCCATGAGACTTGTAGTTTTCAAAAATATTTTCATTTTTGATGAGACGCCGAATGAAAGCAGTTTAATCGCCGGCAACCGAAAACCCGCGATTTCCCGTAAATCCCGGCTCGGCCCGTATAGTCGAATGTATACAAAGAAAGTAGCAGGGAGTAAACTCATTTCCCGAACGATTTTTAAAATTATTTTTTCACCACAAAACCCATGAGACTTGTAGTTTTCAAAAATATTTTCATTTTTGATGAGACGCCGAATGAAAGCAGTTTAATCGCCGCAACCGAAAACCCGCGATTTCCCGTAAATCCCGTATAGTCGAATGTATACAAAGAAAGTAAGCAGGGAGTAAACTCATTTCCCGAACGATTTTTAAAATTATTTTTTCACCACTAAAACCCATGAGACTTGTAGTTTTCAAAAATATTTTCATTTTTGATGAGACGCCGAATGAAAGCAGTTTAATCGCCGGCAACCGAAAACCCGCGATTTCCCGTAAATCCCGTATAGTCGAATGTATACAAAGAAAGTAAGCAGGGAGTAAACTCATTTCCCGAACGATTTTTAAAATTATTTTTTCACCACTAAAACCCATGAGACTTGTAGTTTTCAAAAATATTTTCATTTTTGATGAGACGCCGAATGAAAGCAGTTTAATCGCCGGCAACCGAAAACCCGCGATTTCCCGTAAATCGCCCGTATAGTCGAATGTATACAAAGAAAGTACCCAGGGAGTAAACTCATTTCCCGAACGATTTTTAAAATTATTTTTTCACCACAACCCATGAGACTTGTTTTTCAAAAATATTTTCATTTTTGATGAGACGCCGAATGAAAGCAGTTTAATCGCCGGCAACCGAAAACCCGCGATTTCCCGTAAACCGGCTCCCCGTATAGTCGAATGTATACAAAGAAAGTAGCAGGAGTAAACTCATTTCCCGAACGATTTTTAAAATTATTTTTCACCACTAAAACCCATGAGACTTGTAGTTTTCAAAAATATTTTCATTTTTGATGAGACGCCGAATGAAAGCAGTTTAATCGCCGGCAACCGAAAACCCGCGATTTCCCGTAAATCCGGCTCGCGTATAGTCGAATGTATACAAAGAAAGTAAGCAGGAGTAAACTCATTTCCCGAACGATTTTTAAAATTATTTTTTCACCACTAAAACCCATGAGACTTGTAGTTTTCAAAAATATTTTCATTTTTGATGAGACGCCGAATGAAAGCAGTTTAATCTCCGGCAACCGAAAACCCGCGATTTCCCGTAAATCCCGGCTCCCGTATAGTCGAATGTATACAAAGAAAGTCAGGGAGTAAACTCATTTCCCGAACGATTTTTAAAATTATTTTTTCCACTAAAACCCATGAGACTTGTAGTTTCAAAAATATTTTCATTTTTGATGAGACGCCGAATGAAAGCAGTTTAATCGCCGGCAACCGAAAACCCGCGATTTCCCGTAAATCCCTCCCGTATAGTCGAATGTATACAAAGAAAGTAAGCAGGGAGTAAACTCATTCTCCGAACGATTTTTAAAATTATTTTTTCACCACTAAAACCCATGAGACTTGTAGTTTTCAAAAATTTTCATTTTGATGAGACGCCGAATGAAAGCAGTTTAATCGCCGGCAACCGAAAACCCGCGATTTCCCGTAAATCCGGCTCGGCCCGTATAGTCGAATGTATACAAAGAAAGTAAGCAGGAGTAAACTCATTTCCCGAACGATTTTTAAAATTATTTTTTCACCACTAAAACCCATGAGACTTGTAGTTTTCAAAAATTTTTCATTTTTGATGAGACGCCGAATGAAAGCAGTTTAATCGCCGGAAACCGAAAACCCGCGATTTCCCGTAAATCCCGGCTCCCGTATAGTGGAATGTATACAAAGAAAGTAAGCAGGGAGTAAACTCATTTCCCGAACGATTTTTAAAATTATTTTTTCACCACTAAAACCCATGAGACTTGTAGTTTTCAAAATATTTTCATTTTTGATGAGACGCCGAATGAAAGCAGTTTAATCGCCGGCAACCGAAAACCCGCGATTTCCCGTAAATCCCTCCGTATAGTCGAATGTATACAAGAAAGTAAGCAGGGAGTAAACTCATTTCCCGAACGATTTTTAAAATTATTTTTTCACCACTAAAACCCATGAGACTTGTAGTTTTCAAAAATATTTTCATTTTTGATGAGACGCCGAATGAAAGCAGTTTAATATCGCCGGCAACCGAAAACCCGCGATTTCCCGTAAATCCCGCCGTATAGTCGAATGTATACAAAGAAAGTAAGCAGGGAGTAAACTCATTTCCCGAACGATTTTTAAAATTATTTTTTCACCACTAAAACCCATGAGACTTGTAGTTTTCAAAAATATTTTCATTTTTGATGAGACGCCGAATGAAAGCAGTTTAATCTCCGGCAACCGAAAACCCGCGATTTCCCGTAAATCCCGGCTCGGCCCGTATAGTCGAATGTATACAAAGAAAGTAGCAGGGAGTAAACTCATTTCCCGAACGATTTTTAAAATTATTTTTTCACCACTAAAACCCATGAGACTTGTAGTTTTCAAAAATATTTTCATTTTTGATGAGACGCCGAATGAAAGCAGTTTAATCGCCGGCAACCGAAAACCCGCGATTTCCCGTAAATCCCATCCCGTATAGTCGAATGTATACAAAGAAAGTAAGCAGGGAGTAAACTCATTTCCCGACGATTTTTAAAATTATTTTTTCACCACTAAAACCCATGAGACTTGTAGTTTCAAAAATATTTTCATTTTTGATGAGACGCCGAATGAAAGCAGTTTAATCGCCGGCAACCGAAAACCCGCGATTTCCCGTAAATCCCGGCTCGGCCCGTATAGTGGAATGTATACAAAGAAAGTACCAGGGAGTAAACTCATTTCCCGAACGATTTTTAAAATTATTTTTTCACCACTAAAACCCATGAGACTTGTAGTTTTCAAAAATATTTTCATTTTTGATGAGACGCCGAATGAAAGCAGTTTAATCGCCGGCAACCGAAAACCCGCGATTTCCCGTAAATCCCGGCTCGGCCCGTATAGTCGAATGTATACAAAGAAAGTACCCAGGGAGTAAACTCATTTCCCGAACGATTTTTAAAATTATTTTTTCACCACTAAAACCCATGAGACTTGTAGTTTTCAAAAATATTTTCATTTTTGATGAGACGCCGAATGAAAGCAGTTTAATCCCGGCAACCGAAAACCCGCGATTTCCCGTAAATCCCTCCCCGTATAGTCGAATGTATACAAAGAAAGTAGCAGGGAGTAAACTCATTTCCCGAACGATTTTTAAAATTATTTTTTCACCACTAAAACCCATGAGACTTGTAGTTTTCAAAAATATTTTCATTTTTGATGAGACGCCGAATGAAAGCAGTTTAATCGCCGGCAACCGAAAACCCGCGATTTCCCGTAAATCCCGTATAGTCGAATGTATACAAAGAAAGTAAGCAGGGAGTAAACTCATTTCCCGAACGATTTTTAAAATTATTTTTTCACCACTAAAACCCATGAGACTTGTAGTTTTCAAAAATATTTTCATTTTTGATGAGACGCCGAATGAAAGCAGTTTAATCGCCGGCAACCGAAAACCCGCGATTTCCCGTAAATCCCGGACTCGCCCGTATAGTCGAATGTATACAAGAAAGTACCCAGGGAGTAAACTCATTTCCCGAACGATTTTTAAAATTATTTTTTCACCACTAAAACCCATGAGACTTGTAGTTTTCAAAAATATTTTCATTTTTGATGAGACGAATGAAGAAACTTTAATCGCCGGCAACCGAAAACCCGCGATTTCCCGTAAATCCCGTATAGTCGAATGTATACAAAGAAAGTAAGCAGGAGTAAACTCATTTCCGAACATATTTTTAAAATTATTTTTTCACCACTAAAACCCATGAGACTTGTAGTTTTAAAAATTTTTCATTTTTGATGAGACGCCGAATGAAAGCAGTTTAATCGCCGGCAACCGAAACCCGCGATTTCCGTAAATCCCGGATCGGCCCGTATAGTCGGAATG
>JASGCC010003544.1:0-23509 GCA_030067915.1 Hydractinia echinata | reverse complement strand
AGAAATAGTAACCTTCCTGGGGCGTTGAACACGTGATTTACGTGTAAGATCCTTATTACAGCCTATATAGGCTTGTGCATGTTGGTGACGGTGTTCTAAGGGCATGGTGCCAAGGAAAACGACTTGGGATTCGTAGTGCATTGAGATTGGAAGGGCTAGACAAATGGTAACCTTCCTAGTGGCGTGGAATCACGTGATTTACATGTAAGGTCCTTATTTAGCCGCAAAAGGCCATATTATAGCATTTATAGGACTGTGCACGTATTTGACGGTGTTCTAAGGCCATGGCGCCAAGGAAAACGACTTCGCACGTCGTAGTCTATTGAGACGGAAGGACTAACTAATGGTAATCTGCGGAGATATGGAACCACGTGTTTTAAGTGTAAGACCTTTATTATGTAGTAAAAGGCCGTATTACAGCCTTTAGAGGTTTGTGCAAGTTTGACGGTGTTCTAAGGCCATGACGAAAAGGAAAACGACTTGGGACTTCGTAGTCCATTCAGATTGATAGGACTAGACAAATAGTAACCTTTCTGGGGCGTGGAACAACGTGATTTACGTGTAAGGTCCTTATTTAGCCGTAAGGGCCGTATTATGGCCTCTATAGGCTTGTGCATATTACTGACGGTGTTCTAAGGCCATGGTGCCAAGGAAAACGACTTGGGACTTCGTAGTCCATTAAGATTGGAAGGACTAGACAAATGGTAACCTGCCTGGAGTCGTGGAACCACGTGTTTTAAGTTTAAGACCTTTATTATGTAGTAAAAGGCCGTATTACAGCCTTTTGGGGATTGGGCACGACCCTGATGATTTCTAAGGCCATGGTGCCAAGGAAAGCGACTTGGGACTTCGTAGTCCATTGAGATCGGAAGGACTAGACAAATGGTAGCCTGGAGTCGTGGAACCACGTGTTTTAAGTGTAAGGCCTGTATAAGGTAGTAAAAGGTGTATTACAGCATTTAGAGGCTTGTGCACGTTGTTGATGGTGTTCTAAGGCCATGGCGCCAAGGAAAACGACTTGGGACTTCGTACTCCATTGAGATTGGAAGGAATAAACATATAGTAACTTTCCTGGGGGGTGTAACCACGTGATTTACGTGTAAGGTCCTAATTTAGCCGTAAAAGGCCATATTACATGCTTTAGAGGCCTGTGCAGGTAGTTCACAGTGTTATAAGGCCCTGGCGCCAAGGAGAACGACTTGGGCTGTCGTAGACTATTGAGACTGGAAAGACTAGACTAATGGTAACCTGCCTAGCCTCACGGAACCACGTGATTTACGTGTAAGGTCCTTATTTAGCTGTAAAAGGCCATATTACATGCTTTAGGGGCCTGTGCAGGTAGCTGACGGTGTTCTTAGCCCCTGGCGGCAAGAAAAACGACTTAGCACGTCGTAGTCTATTCAGACTGGAAGGACTAGACTTATGGTAATCTGCCGGGAGTCATGGAACCACGTGTTTTAAGTGTAAGACCTTTATTATCTAGTAAAAGGCCGTATTACAGCATTTTGAGGATTGTGCACGTCGATGATGATGTTCTAAGGCCATGGCGCCAAGGAAAACGACTTGGGACTTCGTAGTCCATTGAGATTGGAAGGAATAGACAAATAGTAACCTTCCTGGGGGCGTTGAACCACGTGATTTACGTGTAAGGTCCTTATTAAGCCGTAAAGGGCCGTATTACAGCCTTTATAGGATTGTGCATGTTGGTGACGGTGTTCTAAGGGCAGGGTGCCAAGGAAAACGACTTGGGACTTCGTAGTCCATTGAGATTGGAAGGACTAGACAAATGATAACCTTCCTAGGGGCGTGGAACCACGTGATTTTCGTGTAAGGTCCTTATATAGCCGCAAAAGGCCATATTACAGCATTTAGAGGACTGTGCACGTATTTGACGGTGTTCTAAGGCCGTGCCGCTAAGTAAAACGACTTTGCACGTTGTAGTCTATTGAGACTGGAAGGACTAGACTAATGGTAATCTGCCGGGAGTTATGGAACCACGTGTTTTAAGTGTAAGACCTTTATTATGTAGTAAAAGGCCGTTTTACAGCCTTTGGAGGTTTGTGCAAGTTGCTGACGGTGTTCTAAGGCCATGGCGCCACGGAAAACGACTTGGGACTTCGTAGTCCATTAAGATTGGAAGGACTAGACAAATGGTAACCTGCCTGGAGTCGTGGAACCACGTGTTTTAAGTGTAAGGCCTATATAAGGTAGTAAAAGACCGTATTAAAGCCTTTAGAGGCTTGTGCACGTTGCAGACGGTGTTCTAAGGCCATGGCGCCAATGAAAACGACTTGGGACTTCGTAATCCATTGAGATTGGAAGGACTAAACATATAGTAACCTTCCTTGGTGGGTTGGAAAACGTGATTTACGTGTAAGGTCCTTATTTAGCCGTAAAAGGCCATATTACATGCTTTAGAGGCCTGTGCAGGTAGTTGGCGGTGTTCTAAGTCCCTGACGGCAAGGAAAACGACTCGAAACGTTGTAGTCTAGTGATACTGGAAGGACTAGACTAATGGTAACCTGCCTGGTGTCATGGAACCACGTGTTTTAAGTGTAAGGCCTTTGTTAGGTAGTAAAAGGCCGTATTACAGCCTTTTGAGGATTGTGCACGACGCTGACGATGTTCTAAGGCCATGGCGCCAAGCAAAATGACTTGGGACTTCGTAGTCTATTGAGATTGGAAGGACTAGTCAAATAGTAACCTTCCTGGGGGCGTTAAACCACATGATTTACGTGTAAGATCCTTATTACAGCCTATATAGGCTTGTGCATGTTGGTGACGGTGTTCTAAGGGCATGGTGCCAAGGAAAACGACTTGGGATTTCGTAGTGCATTGAGATTGGAAGGGCTAGACAAATGGTAACCTTCCTAGTGGCGTGGAATCACGTGATTTACGTGTAAGGTCCTTATTTAGCCGCAAAAGGCCATATTACAGCATGTAGAGGACTGTGCACGTATTTGACGGTGTTCTAAGGCCATGGCGCCAAGGAAAACGACTTCGCACGTCGTAGTCTATTGAGACCGGAAGTACTAGACTAATGGTAATCTGCCGGGAGTTATGGAACCACGTGTTTTAAGTGTAAGACCTTTATTATGTAGTAAAAGGCCGTATTACAGCCTTTAGAGGTTTGTGCAAGTTGTTGACGGTGTTCTAAGACCATGACGAAAAGGAAAACGACTTGGGACTTCGTAGTCCATTCAGATTGATAGGACTAGACAAATAGTAACCTTCCTGTGGGCGTGGAACCAGGTGATTTACGTGTAAGGTCCTTATTACAGCCTCTATAGGCTTGTGCATGTTGGTGACGGTGTTCTAAGGGCATGGTGCAAAGGAAAACGCCTTGGGACTTCGTAGTGCATTGAGATTGGAAGGGCTAGACAAATGGTAACTTTCCTAGTGGCGTGGAATCACGTGATTTACGTGTAAGGTCCTTATTTAGCCGCAAATGGCCATATTACATGCTTTAGTGTCCTGTGCACGTATTTCACGGTGTTCTAAGGCCCTGGCGGCAAGGAAAACGACTTGAAACATTGTAGTCCAGTGATACTGGAAGGACTAGACTAATGGTAACCTGCCGGGAGTCATGGAACCACGTGTTTTAAGTGTAAGACCTTTATTATGTAGTAAAAGACCGTATTAAAGCCTTTAGAGGCTTGTGCACGTTGCTGACGGTGTTCTAAGGCCATGACGCCAAGGAAAAGGACTTGGGACATCGTAGTCCATTGCGATTGGAAGAACTAAACATATAGTAACCTTCCTTGGTGGGTGGAAAAACGTGATTTACGTGTAAGGTCCTTATTTAGCCGTAAAAGGCCATATTACATGCTTTAGAGGCCTGTGCAGGTAGTTGGCGGTGTTCTAAGTCCCTGACGGCAAGGAAAACGACACGAAACGTTGTAGTCTAGTTATACTGGAAGGACTAGACTAATGGTAACCTGCCTGGTGTCATGGAACCACGTGTTTTAAGTGTAAGGCCTTTGTTAGGTAGCAAAAGGCCGTATTACAGTCTTTTGAGGATTGTGCACGACGCTGACGATGTTCTAAGGCCATGGCGCCAAGCAAAACGACTTGGGACTTCGTAGTCGATTGAGATTGGAAGGACTAGACAAATAGTAACCTTCCTGGGGGTGTTGAACCACGTGATTTACGTGTAAGATCCTTATTACAGCCTATATAGGCTTGTGCATGTTGGTGGCGGTGTTCTAAGGGCATGGTGCCAAGCAAAACGACTTGGGACTTCGTAGTCCATTGAGATTGGAAGGACTAGAGAAATAGTAACCTTCCTGGGGGCGTTGAACCACGTGATTTACGTGTAAGATCCTTATTACAGCCTATATAGGCTTGTGCATGTTGGTGACGGTGTTCTAAGGGCATGGTGCCAAGGAAAACGACTTGGGACTTCGTAGTGCATTGAGATTGGAAGGGCTAGACAAATGGTAACCTTCCTAGTGGCGTGGAATCACGTGATTTACATGTAAGGTCCTTATTTAGCCGCAAAAGGCCATATTATAGCATTTATAGGACTGTGCACGTATTTGACGGTGTTCTAAGGCCATGGCGCCAAGGAAAACAACTTCGCACGTCGTAGTCTATTGAGACTGGAAGGACTAGACTAATGGTAATCTGCCGGGAGATATGGAACCACGTGTTTTAAGTGTAAGACCTTTATTATGTAGTAAAAGGCCGTATTACAGCCTTTAGAGGTTTGTGCAAGTTGCTGACGGTGTTCTAAGGCCATGACGAAAAGGAAAACGACTTGGGACTTCGTAGTCCATTCAGATTGATAGGACTAGACAAATAATAACCTTTCTGGGGGCGTGGAACAACGTGATTTACGTGTAAGGTCCTTATTTAGCCGTACGGGGCCGTATTATGGCCTCCATAGGCTTGTGCATGTTGCTGACGGTGTTCTAAGGCCATGGTGCCAAGGAAAACCACTTGGGACTTCGTAGTCCATTGAGATTGGAATAACTAGACAAATGGTAGCTTGGAGTCGTGGAACCACGTGTTTTAAGTGTAAAGCCTTTATAAGGTAGTAAAAGGTCGTATTACAGCATTTAGAGGCTTGTGCACGTTGTTGATGGTGTTCTAAGGCCATGGCGCCAAGGAAAACGACTTGGGACTTCGTACTCCATTGAGATTGGAAGGAATAAACATATTGTAACTTTCCTGGGGGGTGTAACCACGTGATTTACGTGTAAGGTCCTAATTTAGCCGTAAAAGGCCATATTACATGCTTTAGAGGCCTGTGCAGGTAGTTCACAGTGTTATAAGGCCCTGGCGCCAAGGAAAACGGTTTGGGCTGTCGTAGACTATTGAGACTGGAAAGACTAGACTAATGGTAACCTGCCTAGCCTCACGGAACCACGTGATTTACGTGTAAGGTCCTTATTTAGCTGTAAAAGGCCATATTACATGATTTAGAGGCGTGTGCAGGTAGTTGACGGTGTTCTTAGGCCCTGGCGGCAAGAAACACGACTTAGCACGTCGTAGTCTATTCAGACTGGAAGGACTAGACTTATGGTAATCTGCCGGGAGTCATGGAACCACGTGTTTTAAGTGTAAGACCTTTATTATCTAGTAAAAGGCCGTATTACAGCCTTTTGAGGATTGTGCACGTCGCTGACGATGTTCTAAGGCCATGGCGCCAACGAAAACGACTTGGGACTTCGTAGTCCATTGAGATTGGAAGGACTAAACAATTGGTAACCTTCCCAGGTGCGTGGAACCACGTGATTTACGTGTAAAGTCCTTATTTAGCAGTAAAAGGCCATAGTTCGGCCTTTAGAGGCCTGTACACGTAGTTGACAGTGTTATAAGGCCCTGTCACCAAGGAAACCGACTTGGGATGTCGTAGACTATTGAGACTGGAAAGACTAGACTAATGGTAACCTGCTTAGCCTCATGGAACCAGGTGTTTTAAGTGTAAGGCCTTTGTTAGGTAGTAAAAGACCGTATTACAGCCTTTTGAGGATTGTGGACGACGCTGACGATGTTCTAAGGCCATGGCGCCAAGCAAAACGACTTGGGACTTCGTAGTCCATTGCGATTGGAAGGACTAGACAAATGGTAACCTTCCTGGGGGCGTGGAACAAGGTGATTTACGTGTAAGGTCCTTATTTAGCCGCAAAAGGACATATTACAGCATTTAGAGGACTGTGCACGTATTTGACGGTGCTCTAAGGCCGTGCCGCTAAGGAAAACGACTTCGCACGTCGTAGTCTATTGAGACTGGAAGGACTAGACTAATGGTAACCTGCCGGGAGTCATAGAACTACGTGTTTTAAATGTAAGACCTTTATTATGTAGTAAAAGGCCGTATTACAGCATTTTGGGGATTGTGCACGACCCTGACGATGTTCTAAGGCCATGGCCCCATGCAAAACGACTTTGGACTTCGTAGTCCATTGAGATTGGAAAGACTAGACAAATAGTAACCTTCCTGGGGGCGTTGAACCACGTGATTTACGTGTAAGGTCGTTATTTAGCCGTAAAAGGCCATATTACATGCTTTAGAGGCCTGTGCAGGTAGTTGGCGGTGTTCTAAGTCACTGACGGCAAGGAAAACGACTCGAAACGTTGTAGTCTAGTTATACTGGAAGGACTAGACTAATGGTAACCTGCCTGGTGTCATGGAACCACTTGTTTTAAGTGTAAGGCCTTTGTTAGGTAGTAAAAGGCCGTATTACAGTCTTTTGAGGATTGTGCACGACGCTGACGATGTTCTAAGGCCATGGCGCCAAGCAAAACGACTTGGGACTTCGTAGTCCATTGAGATTGGAAGGACTAGACAAATAGTAACCTTCCTGGGGGCGTTGAACCACGTGATTTACGTGTAAGATCCTTATTACAGCCTATATAGGCTTGTGCATGTTGGTGACGGTGTTCTAAGGGCATGGTGCCAAGGAAAACGACTTGGGACTTCGTAGTGCATTGAGATTGGAAGGGCTAGACAAATGGTAACCTTCCTAGTGGCGTGGAATCACGTGATTTACGTGTAAGGTCCTTATTTAGCCGCAAAAGGCCATATTACAGCATTTATAGGACTGTGTACGTATTTGACGGTGTTCCAAGGCCATGGCGCCAAGGAAAACGACTTCGCACGTCGTAGTCTATTGAGACTGGAAGGACTAGACTAATGGTAACTTGCCGGGAGTCATGGAACCACGTGTTTTAAGTGTAAGACCTTTATTATGTAGTAAAAGGCCGTATTACAGCCTTTAGAGGTTTGTGCAAGTTGCTGACGGTGTTCTAAGGCCATGACGAAAAGGAAAACGACTTGGGACTTCGTAGTCCATTCAGATTGATAGGACTAGACAAATAGTAACCTTTCTGGGGGCGTGGAACAACGTGATTTACGTGTAAGGTCCTTATTTAGCCGTACGGGGCCGTATTATGGCCTCCATAGGCTTGTGCATGTTGCTGACGGTGTTCTAAGGCCATGGTGCCAAGGAAAAGGACTTGGAACTTCGTAGTCCATTGAGATCGGAAGGACTAGACAAATGGTAGCCTGGAGTCGTGGAACCACGTGTTTTAAGTGTAAGACCTTTATTATGTAGTAAAAGGCCGTTTTACAGCCTTTGGAGGTTTGTGCAAGTTGCTGACGGTGTTCTAAGGCCATGGCGCCACGGAAAACGACTTGGGACTTCGTAGTCCATTAAGATTGGAAGGACTAGACAAATGGTAACCTGCCTGGAGTCGTGGAACCACGTGTTTTAAGTGTAAGGCCTATATAAGGTAGTAAAAGACCGTATTAAAGCCTTTAGAGGCTTGTGCACGTTGCAGACGGGGTTCTAAGGCCATGGCGCCAATGAAAACGACTTGGGACTTCGTAATCCATTGAGATTGGAAGGACTAAACATATAGTAACCTTCCTTGGTGGGTTGGAAAACGTGATTTACGTGTAAGGTCCTTATTTAGCCGTAAAAGGCCATATTACATGCTTTAGAGGCCTGTGCAGGTAGTTGGCGGTGTTCTAGGTCCCTGACAGCAAGGAAAACGACTCGAAACGTTGTAGTCTAGTGATACTGGAAGGACCAGACTAATGGTAACCTGCGTGGTGTCATGGAACCACGTGTTTTAAGTGTAAGGCCTTTGTTAGGTAGTAAAAGGCCGTATTACAGCCTTTTGAGGATTGTGCACGACGCTGACGATGTTCTAAGGCCATGGCGTCGAGCAAAATGACTTGGGACTTCGTAGTCTATTGAGATTGGAAGGACTAGTCAAATAGTAACCTTCCTGGGGGCATTGAACCGCATGATTTACGTGTAAGATCCTTATTACAGCCTATATAGGCTTGTGCATGTTGGTGACGGTGTTCTAAGGGCATGGTGCCAAGGAAAACGACTTGGGATTTCGTAGTGCATTGAGATTGGAAGGGCTAGACAAATGGTAACCTTCCTAGTGGCGTGGAATCACGTGATTTACGTGTAAGGTCCTTATTTAGCCGCAAAAGGCCATATTACAGCATTTAGAGGACTGTGCACGTATTTGACGGTGTTCCAAGGCCATGGCGCCAAGGAAAACGACTTCGCACGTCGTAGTCTATTGAGACCGGAAGGACTAGACTAATGGTAATCTGCCGGGAGTTATGGAACCACGTGTTTTAAGTGTAAGACCTTTATTATGTAGTAAAAGGCCGTATTACAGCCTTTAGAGGTTTGTGCAAGTTGTTGACGGTGTTCTAAGACCATGACGAAAAGGAAAACGACTTGGGACTTCGTAGTCCATTCAGATTGATAGGACTAGACAAATAGTAACCTTTCTGGGGGCGTGGAACAACGTGATTTACGTGTAAGGTCCTTATTTAGCCGTAAGGGGCCGTATTATGGCCTCTATAGGCTTGTGCATGTTACTGACCGTGTTCTAAGGCCATGGTGCCAAGGAAAACGACTTGGGACTTCGTAGTCCATTGAGATCGGAAGGACTAGACAAATGGTAGCCTGGAGTCGTGGAACCACGTGTTTTAAGTGTAAGGCCTGTATAAGGTAGTAAAAGGTCGTATTACAGCATTTAGAGGCTTGTGCACGTTGTTGATGGTGTTCTAAGGCCATGGCGCCAAGGAAAACGACTTGGGACTTCGTACTCCATTGAGATTGGAAGGAATAAACATATAGTAACTTTCCTGGGGGGTGTAACCACGTGATTTACGTGTAAGGTCCTAATTACAGCCTCTATAGGCTTGTGCATGTTGGTGACGGTGTTCTAAGGGCATGGTGCCAAGGAAAACGACTTGGGACTTCGTAGTCCATTGAGATTGGAAGGACTAGACAAATGGTAACCTTCCTAGGGGCGTGGAACCACGTGATTTACGTGTAAGGTCCTTATTTAGCCGCAAAAGGCCATATTACAGCATTTAGAGGACTGTGCACGTATTTGACGGTGTTCTAAGGCCGTGCCGCTAAGGAAAACGACTTCGCACGTTGTAGTCTGTTGAGACTGGAAGGACTAGACTAATGGTAATCTGCCGGGAGTTATGGAACCACGTGTTTTAAGTGTAAGACCTTTATTATGTAGTAAAAGGCCGTTTTACAGCCTTTAGAGGTTTGTGCAAGTTGCTGACGGTGTTCTAAGGCCATGGCGCCACGGAAAACGACTTGAGACTTCGTAGTCCATTCAGATTGGAAGGACTAAACAAATGGTAACCTTCCTAGGGGCGTGGAACTACGTGATTTACATGTAAGGTCCTTATTTAGTCGTAAAAGGCCATATTACATGCTTTAGTGGCCTGTGCACGTATTTCACGGTGCTCTAAGGCGCTGGAGCCAAGGAAAACGATTTGAAACGTTGTAGTCTATTGATACTGGAAGGACTAGACTAATGGTAACTTGCCCGGCGTCATGGAACTACGTGTTTTATGTGTAAGGTCTTTGTTAGGTAGTAAAAGGCCGTATTACAGCCTTTTGAGGATTGTGCACGACGCTGACGATGTTTTAAGGCCATGGCGCCAAGCAAAACGACTTGGGACTTCGTAGTCCATTGAGATCGGAAGGACTAGACAAATGGTAGCCTGGAGTCGTGGAACCACGTGTTTTAAGTGTAAGACCTTTATTATGTAGTAAAAGGCCGTTTTACAGCCTCTATAGGATTGTGCATGTTGCTGACGGTGTTCTAAGGCCATGGTGCCAAGGAAAACGACTCGGGACTTAGTAGTCCATTGAGATTGGAAGGACTAGGCATATGGTAACCTTCCTGGGGTCGTGGAACCAGGTGATTTACGTGTAAGGTCCTTATTACAGCCTCTATAGGTTTGTGCAAGGTGCTGACGGTGTTCTAAGGCCATGGCGCCACGGAAAACGGCTTGAAACTTCGTAGTCCATTGAGATTGGAAGGACTAAACAAATGGTAACCTTCCTAGGGGCGTGGAACTACGTGATTTACATGTAAGGTCCTTATTTAGTCGTAAAAGGCCATATTACATGCTTTAGTGGCCTGTGCTCGTATTTCACGGTGTTCTAAGGCCCTGGCGGCAAGGAAAACGACTTGAAACATTGTAGTCCAGTGATACTGGAAGGACTAGACTAATGGTAACCTGCCGGGATTCATGGAATCACGTGTTTTAAGTGTAAGACCTTTATTATGTAGTAAAAGACCGTATTAAAGCCTTTAGAGGCTTGTGCACGTTGCAGACGGGGTTCTAAGGCCATGGCGCCAATGAAAACGACTTGGGACTTCGTAATCCATTGAGATTGGAAGGACTAAACAAATAGTAACCTTCCTTGGTGGGTTGGAAAACGTGATTTACGTGTAAGGTCCTTATTTAGCCGTAAAAGGCCATATTACATGCTTTAGAGGCCTGTGCAGGTAGTTGGCGGTGTTCTAAGTCCCTGACGGCAAGGAAAACGACTCGAAACGTTGTAGTCTAGTGATACTGGAAGGACTAATGGTAACCTGCCTGGTGTCATGGAACCACGTGTTTTAAGTGTAAGGCCTTTGTTAGGTAGTAAAAGGCCGTATTACAGCCTTTTGAGGATTGTGCACGACGCTGACGATGTTCTAAGGCCATGGCGCCAAGCAAAATGACTTGGGACTTCGTAGTCTATTGAGATTGGAAGGACTAGTCAAATAGTAACCTTCCTGGGGCATTGAACCACATGATTTACGTGTAAGATCCTTATTACAGCCTATATAGGCTTGTGCATGTTGGTGACGGTGGTCTAAGGGCATGGTGCCAAGGAAAACGACTTGGGATTTCGTAGTGCATTGAGATTGGAAGGGCTAGACAAATGGTAACCTTCCTAGTGGCGTGGAATCACGTGATTTACGTGTAAGGTCCTTATTTAGCCGCAAAAGGCCATATTACAGCATTTAGAGGACTGTGCACGTATTTGACGGTGTTCTAAGGCCATGGCGCCAAGGAAAACGACTTCGCACGTCGTAGTCTATTGAGACCGGAAGGACTAGACTAATGGTAATCTGCCGGGAGTTATGGAACCACGTGTTTTAAGTGTAAGACCTTTATTATGTAGTAAAAGGCCGTATTACAGCCTTTAGAGGTTTGTGCAAGTTGTTGACGGTGTTCAAAGACCATGACGAAAAGGAAAACGACTTGGGACTTCGTAGTCCATTCAGATTGATAGGACTAGACAAATAGTAACCTTTCTGGGGGCGTGGAACAACGTGATTTACGTGTAAGGTCCTTATTTAGCCGTAAGGGGCCGTATTATGGCCTCTATAGGCTTGTGCATGTTACTGACGGTGTTCTAAGGCCATGGTGCCAAGGAAAACGACTTGGGACTTCGTAGTCCATTGAGATTGGAAGGACTAGACAAATGGTAGCCTGGAGTCGTGGAACCACGTGTTTTACGTGTAAGCCCTGTATAAGGTAGTAAAAGACCGTATTACAGCATTTAGAGGCATGTGAACGTTGCTGACGGTGTTCTAAGGCCATGGCGCCAAGGAAAACGACTTGGGACTTCGTAGTCCATTAAGATTGGAAGGACTAGACAAATAGTAACCTTCCTGGGGGCGAGGAATCAGGTGATTTACGTGTACGGTCCATATTTAGCCGCAAAAGGCCATATTACAGCATTTAGAGGACTGTGCACGTATTTGACGGTGTTCTAAGGCCATGGCGCCAAGGAAAACGACTTCGCACGTCGTAGTCTATTGAGACCGGAAGGACTAGACTAATGGTAATCTGCCGGGAGTTATGGAACCACGTGTTTTAAGTGTAAGACCTTTATTATGTAGTAAAAGGCCGTATTACAGCCTTTAGAGGTTTGTGCAAGTTGCTGACGGTGTTCTAAGGCCATGACGAAAAGGAAAACGACTTGGGACTTCGTAGTCCATTCAGATTGATAGGACTAGACAAATAGTAACCTTTCTGGGGGCGTGGAACAACGTGATTTACATGTAAGGTCCTTATTTAGCCGTAAGGGGCCGTATTATGGCCTCTATAGGCTTGTGCATGTTGCTGACGGTGTTCTAAGGCCATGGTGCCAAGGAAAACGACTTGGGACTTCGTAGTCCATTGAGATTGGAAGGACTAGACAAATCGTAGCCTGGAGTCGTGGAACCACGTGTTTTACGTGTAAGGCCTTTATAAGGTAGTAAAAGGTCGTATTACAGCCTTTAGAGGCTTGTGCACGTTGTTCATGGTGTTCTAAGGCCATGGCGCCAAGGAAAACGACTTGGGACTTCGTACTCCATTGAGATTGGAAGGAATAAACATATAGTAACTTTCCTGGGGGGTGTAACCACGTGATTTACGTGTAAGGTCCTTATTTAGCTCTAAAAGGTCATTTTACATGCTTTAGAGGCCTGTGCAGGTAGTTGACGGTGTTCTTAGGCCCTGGCGGCAAGAAAAACGACTTAGCACGTCGTAGTCTATTCAGACTGGAAGGACTAGACTTATGGTAATCTGCCGGGAGTCATGGAACCACGTGTTTTAATTGTAAGACCTTTATTATGTAGTAAAAGGCCGCATTACAGCCTTTTGAGGATTGTGCACGTCGCTGACGATGTTCTAAGGCCATGGCGCCAAGGAAAACGACCTGGCACTTCGTAGTACATTAGATTGGAAGAACTAAACAAATGGTAAACTTCCTAAGGGCGTTGAACCACGTGATTTACGTGTAAGGTCCTTATTTAGTCGTAAAAGGCCATAGTGCGGCCTTTAGAGGCCTGTACACGTAGTTGACAGTGTTATAAGGCCCTGGCGCCAAGGAAAACAACTTGGGCTGTCGTAGAATATTGCGACTGGAAAGACTAGACTAATGGTAATCTGCCTAGCCTCACGGAATCACGTGATTTACGTGTAAGGTCCTTATTTAGCTGTAAAAGGCCATATTACATGCTTTAGAGGCCTGTGCAGGTAGTTGACGGTGTTCTTAGGCCCTGGCGGCAAGGAAAGCGACTTCGCACGTCGTAGTCTATTCAAACTGGAAGGACTAGACTAATGGTAACCTGCCGGGAGTCATGGAACCACGTGTTTTAAGTGTAAGACCTTTATTATGTAGTAAAAGGCCGCATTACAGCCTTTTGAGGATTGTGCACGTCGCTGACGATGTTCTAAGGCCATAGCGCCAAGGAAAACGACTTGGCACTTCGTAGTCCATTAGATTGGAAGGACTAAACAAATGGTAACCTTCCTAGGGGCGTTGAACCACCTGATTTACGTGTAAGGTCCTAATTACAGCTTCTATCGGCTTGTGCATGTTGGTGACGGTGTTCTAAGGGCATGGTGCCAAGGAAAACGACTTGAGACTTCGTACTCCATTGAGATTGGAAGGACTAAACAAATGGTAACATTGCTAGGGGCGTGGAACTACGTGAATTACATGTAAGGTCCTTATTTAGTCGTAAAAGGCCATATGAGATGCTTTAGTGGCCTGTGCACGTATTTCACGGTGTTCTAAGGCCCGGGCGGCAAGGAAATAGACTTGAAACGTTGTAGTCCAGTGATACTGGAAGGACTAGACTAATGGTAACCTGCCGGGAGTCATGGAACCACGTGTTTTAAGTGTAAGACCTTTATTATGTAGTAAAAGGCCGTATTACAGCCTTTAGAGGCTTGTGCACGTTGCTGACGGTGTTCTAAGGCCATGGCGCCAAGGAAAACGACTTGGGACTTCGTAGTCCATTGAGATTGGAAGGACTAGACAAATAGTAACCTTCCTGGGGGCGAGGAACCAGGTGATTTACGTGTACGGTCCTTTTTTAGCCGCAAAAGACCATTTTACTGCATTTAGAGGACTGTGCACGTATTTGACGGTGCTCTAAGGCCATCCCGCTAAGGAAAACGACTTCGCACGTCGTAGTCTATTCAGATTGGAAGGACTAGACAAATGGTAACCTGCCTGGAGTCGTGGAACCACGTGTTTTAAATTTAAGGCCTTTATAAGGTAGTAAAAGGCCGTATTACAGCCTTTAGAGGCTTGTGCACGTTGCTGACGGTGTTCTAAGGCCATGATGCCAAGGAAAACGACTTGGGACTTCGTAATCCATTGAGATTGGAAGAACTAAACATATAGTAACCTTCCTTGGTGGGTGGAAACACGTGATTTACGTGTAAGGTCCTTATTTAGCCGTAAAAGGCCATATTACATGCTTTAGAGGCCTGTGCAGGTAGTTGACGGTGTTCTAAGTCCCTGACGGCAAGGAAAACGACTTGAAACGTTGTAGTCTAGTGATACTGGAAGGACTAGACTAATGGTAACCTGCCTGGCGTCATGGAACCACGTGTTTTAAGTGTAAGGTCTTTGTTAGGTAGTAAAAGGCCGTATTACAGCCTTTTGAGGATTGTGCACGACCCTGACGATGTTTTAAGGCCATGGCGCCAAGCAAAACGACTTGGGACTTCGTAGTCCATAGAGATTGGAAGGACTAGACAAATAGTAACCATCCTGGGGGCGTGAAACCACGTGATTTACGTGTGAGGCTTTATTTAGCCGTAAAGAGCCGTATTACAGCCTCTATAGGATTGTGCATGTTGCTGACGGTGTTCTAAGGCCATGGTGCCAATGAAAACGACTCGGGACTTCGTAGTCCATTGAGATTGGAAGGACTAGGCAAATGGTAACCTTCCTGTTGGCGTGGAACCAGGTGATTTACGTGTAAGATCCTTATTACAGCCTCTATAGGTTTGTGCAAGTTGCTGACGGTGTTCTAAGGGCATGGTGCCAAGGAAAACGACTTGGGATTTCGTAGTGCATTGAGATTGGAAGGGCTAGACAAATGGTAACTTTCTAGTGGCGTGGAATCACGTGATTAACGTGTAAGGTCCTTATTTAGCTGCAAAAGGCCATATTACAGCATTTAGAGGACTGTGCACGTATTTGACGGTGTTCTAAAGCCATGGCGCCAAGGAAAACGACTTCGCACGTCGTAGTCTATTGAGACTGGAAGGACTAGACTAATGGTAATATGCCGGGAGTTACGGAACCACGTGTTTTAAGTGTAGGACCTTTATTATGTAGTAAAAGGCCGTATTACAGCCCTTAGAGGTTTGTGCAAGTTGCTGACGGTATTCTAAGGCCATGGCGCCACGGAAAACGGCTTGAGACTTCGTAGTCCATTGAGATTGGAAGGACTAAACAAATGGTAACCTTCCTAGGGGCGTGGAACTACGTGATTTACATGTAAGGTCCTTATTTAGTCGTAAAAGGCCATATTACATGCTTTAGTGGCCTGTGCACGTATTTCACGGTGTTCTAAGGCCCTGGCGGCAAGGAAAACGACTTGAAACATTGTAGACCAGTGATACTGGAAGGACTAGACTAATGGTAACCTGCCGGGAGTCATGGAACCACGTGTTTTAAGTGTAAGACCTTTATTATGTAGTAAAAGGCCGTATTACAGCCTTTAGAGGCTTGTGCACGTTGCTGACGGTGTTCTAAGGCCATGGCGCCAAGGAAAACGACTTGGGACTTCGTAGTCCATTGAGATTGGAAGGACTAAACATATAGTAACCTTCCTTGGTGGGTGGAAACACGTGATTTAAGTGTAAGGTCCTTATTTAGCAGTAAAAGGCCATATTACATGCTTTAGAGGCCTGTGCAGGTAGTTGGCGGTCTTCTAAGTCCCTGACGGCGCGGAAAACGACTCGAAACGTTGTAGTCTAGTGATACTGAAGGGACTAGACTAATGGTAACCTGCTTGGTGTCATGGAACCACGTGTTTTAAGTGTAAGGCCTTTGTTAGGTAGTAAAAGGCCGTATTACAGCCTTTTGAGGATTGTGCACGACGCTGACGATGTTCTAAGGCCATGGCGCCATGCACAACGACTTGGGACTTCGTAGTCCATTGAGAGTGGAAGGACTAGTCAAATAGTAACCTTCCTGGGGGCGTTGAACCACGTGATTTACGTGTAAGATCCTTATTACAGCCTATATAGGCTTGTGCATGTTGGTGACGGTGTTCTAAGGGCATGGTGCCAAGGAAAACGACTTGGGATTTCGTAGTGCATTGAGATTGGAAGGGCGAGACAAATGGTAACCTTCCTAGTGGCGTGGAATCACGTGATTTACGTGTAAGGTCCTTATTTAGCCGCAAAAGGCCATATTACAGCATTTAGAGGACTGTGCACGTATTTGACGGTGTTCTAAGGCCATGGCGTCAAGGAAAACGAATTCGCACGTCGTAGTCTATTGAGACTGGAAGGACTAGACTAATGGTAATCTGCCGGGAGTTATGGAACCACGTGTTTTAAGTGTAAGACCTTTATTATGTAGTAAAAGGCCGTATTACAGCCTTTAGAGGTTTGTGCAAGTTGCTGACGGTATTCTAAGGCCATGGCGCCACGGAAAACGGCTTGAGACTTCGTAGTCCATTGAGATTGGAAGGACTAAACAAATGGTAACCTTCCTAGGGGCGTGGAACTACGTGATTTACATGTAAGGTCCTTATTTAGTCGTAAAAGGCCATATTACATGCTTTAGTGGCCTGTGCACGTATTTCACGGTGTTCTAAGGCCCTGGAGGCAAGGAAAACGACTTGAAACATTGTAGACCAGTGATACTGGAAGGACTAGACTAATGGTAACCTGCCGGGAGTTATGGAACCACGTGTTTTAAGTGTAAGACCTTTATTATGTAGTAAAAGGCCGTATTACAGCCTTTAGAGGCTTGTGCACGTTGCTGACGGTGTTCTAAGGCCATGGCGCCAAGGAAAACGACTTGGGACTTCGTAATCCATTGAGATTGGAAGGACTAAACATACAGTAACCTTCCTTGGTGGGTGGAAACACGTGATCTACGTGTAAGGTCCTTATTTAGCCGTAAAAGGCCATATTACATGCTTTAGAGGCCTGTGCACGTATTTGACGGTGCTCTAAGGCCGTGCCGCTAAGGAAAACGACTTCGCACGTCGTAGTCTGTTGAGACTGGAAGACTAGACTAATGGTAACCTGCCGGGAGTCATAGAACTACGTGTTTTAAATGTAAGACCTTTATTATGTAGTAAAAGGCCGTATTACAGCCTTTTGGGGATTGTGCACGACCCTGACGATGTTCTAAGGCCATGGTGTCAAAGAAAACAACTTGGGACTTCGTAGTCTATTCAGATTGATAGGACTAGACAAATAGTAACCTTCCTGTGCGCGTGGAACAACGTGATTTACGTGTAGGGTCCTTATTTAGCCGTGAGGGGCCATATTACGGCCTCTATAGGATTGTGCATGTTGCTGACGGTGTTCTAAGGCCATGGTGCCAAGGAAAACGACTTGGGACTTCGTAGTCCATTGAGATTGGAAGGACTAGACAAATGGTAACCTGCCTGGAGTCGTGGAAACACGTGTTTTAAGTGTAAGGCCTTCATAAGGTAGTAAAAGGCCGTATTACAGCATTTAGAGGCTTGTGCACGTTGCTGATGGTGTTCCAAGGCCATGGCGCCAAGGAAAACGACTTGGGACGTCGTACTCCATTGAGATTTGAAGTACTAAACATATAGTTACCTTCCTGGGGGGTGGAACCACGTGATTTACGTGTAAGGTCCATATTTAACCGTAAAAGGCCATAGTACATGCTTTAGAGGTCTGTGCAGGTAGTTGACAATGTTCTTAGGCCCTGGCGGCAAGGAAAATGAATTTGCACGTCGTAGTCTATTCAGAGTGGAAGGACTAGACTAGTGGTAACCTGCCGGGAGTCATGGAACCACGTGTTTTAAGTGTAAGACATTTATTATGTAGTAAAAGGCCGTATTACAGCCTTTAGAGGCTTGTGCACGTTGCTGACGGTGTCTAAGGCCATGGCGCCAAGGAAACGACTTGGGACTTCGTAGTCCATTGAGATTGGAAGGACTAAATATAAGTAACCTTCCTTGGTGGGTGGAAACACGTGATTTACGTGTAAGGTCCTTATTTAGCCGTAAAAGGCCATATTACATGCTTTGTAGGCCTGTGCAGGTAGTTGGCGGTGTTCCAAGGCCCTGGCGGCAAGGAAAACGACTTCAAACGTTGTAGTCTAGTGATACTGGAAGGCCTAGACTAATGGTAACCTGCCTGGCGTCATGGAACGACGTGTTTTAAGTGTAAGGCCTTTGTTAGGTAGTAAAAGGCCGTATTACAGCCTTTTGAGGATTGTGCACGACGCTGAAGATGTTCTAAGGCCATGGCGCCAAGCCAAACGACTTGGGACTTCGTAGTCCACTGCGATTGGAAGGACGAGTCAAATAGTAACCTTCCTGGGGGCGTGAAACCACGTGATTTACGTGTAAGGCCTTATTTAGCCGTAAAAGGCCATATTACATGCTTTGCAGGCCTGTGCAGGTAGTTGGCGGTGTTCCAAGGCCCTGGCGGCAAGGAAAACGACTTGAAACGTTGTAGTCTAGTGATACTGGAAGGACTAGACTAATGGTAACCTGCCTAGCGTCATGGAACTACGTGTTTTAAGTGTAAGGCCTTTGTTAGGTAGTAAAAGGCCGTATTACAGCCTTTTGAGGATTGTGCACGACCCTGACGATGTTCTAAGGCCATGGTGTCAAAGAAAACGACTTGGGACTTCCTAGTCCACTGCGATTGGAAGGACTAGTCAAATAGTAACCTTCCTGGGGCGTGAAACCACGTGATTTACGTGTAAGGTCCTTATTTAGCCGTGAGGGGCCATATTACGGCCTCTATAGGCTTGTGCATGTTGCTGACGGTGTTCTAAGGCCATGGTGCCAAGGAAAACGACTTGGGACTTCGTAGTCCATTGGGATTGGAAGGACTAGACAAATGGTAACCTGCCTGGAGTCGTGGAAACACGTGTTTTAAGTGTAAGGCCTTCATAAGGTAGTAAAAGGCCGTATTACAGCATTTAGAGGCTTGTGCACGTTGCTGATGGTGTTCTAAGGCCATGGCGCCAAGGAAAACGACTTGGGACGTCGTACCCATTGCGATTGGAAGGACTAAACATATAGTAACCTTCCTGGGGGTGGAACCACGTGATTTACGTGTAAGGTCCTTATTTAGCCGTAAAAGGCCATATTACATGCTTTAGAGGCCTGTGCAGGTAGTTGACGGTGTTCTTAGGCCCTGGCGGCAAGGAAAATGAATTTGCACGTCGTAGTCTATTCAGAGTGGAAGGAATAGACTAGTGGTAACCTGCCGGGAGTCATGGAACCACGTGTTTTAAGTGTAAGACATTTATTATGTAGTAAAAGGCCGTATTACAGCCTTTAGAGGCTTGTGCACGTTGCTGACGGTGTCCTAAGACCATGGCGCGCAAGGAAAACGACTTGGGACTTCGTAGTCCATTGAGATTGGAAGGACTAAATATATAGTAACCTTCCTTGGTGGGTGGAAACACGTGACTTACGTGTAAGGTCCTTATTTAGCCGTAAAATGCCATATTACATGCTTTGTAGGCCTGTGCAGGTAGTTGACGTGTTCCAAGGCCTGGCGGCAAGGAAAACGACTTGAAACGTTGTAGTCTAGTGATACTGGAAGGACTAGACTAATGGTAACCTGCCTAGCTTCATGGAACCACGTGTTTTAGTGTAAGGCCTTTATTAGGTAGTAAAAGGCCGTATTACAGCCTTTTGAGGATTGTACACACGCTGACGATGTTCTAAGGCCATGGCGCCAAGCAAAACGACTTCGGACTTCGTAGTCCATTCAGATTGATAGGACTAGACAAATAGCAACCTTTCTGGGGCGTGGAACAACGTGATTTACGTGTAAGGTCCTTATTTAGCCGTAAGGGGCCGTATTATGGCCTCTATAGGCTTGTGCATGTTGCTGACGGTGTTCTAAGGCCATGGTGCCAAGGAAAACGACTTGGGACTTCGTAGTCCATTGAGATTGGAAGGACTAGACAAATCGTAGCCTGGAGTCGTGGAACCACGTGTTTTAAGTGTAAGGCCTTTATAAGGAAGTAAAAGGTCGTATTACAGCCTTTAGAGGCTTGTGCACGTTGTTGATGGTGTTCTAAGGCCATGGCGCCAAGGAAACGACTTGGGACTTCGTACTCCATTGAGATTAGAAGGAATAAACATATAGTAACTTTCCTGGGGGGTGTAACCACGTGATTTACGTGTAAGGTCCTAATTTAGCCGTAAAAGGCCATATTACATGCTTTAGAGGCCTGTGCAGGTAGTTGACAGTGTTATAAGGCCCTGGCGCCAAGGAAAATGACTTGGGCTGTCGTAGACTATTGAGACTGGAAAGACTAGACTAATGGTAACCTGCCTAGCCTCACGGAACCACGTGATTTATGTGTAAGGTCCTTATTTAGCTGTAAAAGTCCATATTACATGCTTTAGAGGCCTGTGCAGGTAGTTGACGGTTTCTTAGACCCTGGCGGCAAGAAAAACGACTTAGCACGTCGTAGTCTATTCAGACTGGAAGGACTAGACTTATGGTAATCTGCCGGGAGTCATGGAACTACGTGTTTTAAGTGTAAGACCTTTTTATCTAGTAAAAGGCCGTATTACAGCCTTTTGAGGATTGTGCACGTCGCTGACGATGTTCTAAGGCCATGGCGCCAACGAAAACGACTTGGGACTTCGTAGTCCATTGAGATTGGAAGGACTAAACAAATGGTAACCTTCCCAGGGGCGTGGAACCACGTGATTTACGTGTAAAGTCCTTATTTAGTCGTAAAAGGCCAAAGTTCGGCCTTTAGAGGCCTGTACACGTAGTTGACAGTGTTATAAGGCCCTGTCACCAAGAAAAACGACTTGGGTTGTCGTAGACTTTTGAGACTGGAAAGACTAGACTAATGGTAACCAGCCTAGCCTCATGGAACCACGTGTTTTAAGTGTAAGGCTTTGTTGGGTAGTAAAAGACCGTATTACAGCCTTTTGAGGATTGTGCACGACGCTGACGATGTTCTAAGGCCATGGCGCCAAGCAAAACGACTTGGGACTTCGTAGTCCATTGAGATTGGAAGGACTAAACAAATGGTAACCTTCCTGGGGGCGTGGAACCAGGTGATTTACGTGTAAGGTCTTATTTAGCCGTAAAGGGCCGTATTACAGCCTCTATAGGATTGTGCATGTTGCTGACGGTGTTCTAAGGCCATGGTGCCAAGGAAAACGACTCGGGACTTCGTAGTCCATTGAGATTGGAAGGACTAAACAAATGGTAACCTTCCTGGGGCGTGGAACCAGGTGATTTACGTGTAAGGTCCTTATTTAGCCGTAAAAGGCCATATTACATGCTTTGGAGGCCTGTGCAGGTAGTTGACGGTGTTCTTAGGCCCTGGCGGCAAGGAAAATGAATTTGCACGTCGTAGTCTATTGAGATTGGAAGGACTAAATATATGTAACCTTCCTTGCTGGGTGGAAACACGTGATTTACGTGTAAGGTCCTTATTTAGCCGTAAAAGGCCATATTACATGCTTTGGAGGCCTGTGCAGGTAGTTGGCGGTGTTCAAAGGCCTGGCGGCAAGGAAAACGACTTGAAACGTTGTAGTCTAGTGATACTGGAAGGACTAGACTAATGGTAACCTGCTGGCGTCATGGAACCACGTGTTTTAAGTGTAAGGCCTTTGTTATGTAGTAAAAGGCCGTATTACAGCCTTTTGAGGATTGTGCACGACGATGACGATGTTCTAAGGCCATGGCGCCAACGAAAAACGACTTGGGACTTCGTAGTCCATTGAGATTGGAAGGACTAAACAAATGGTAACCTTCCCAGGGGCGTGGAACCACGTGATTTACGTGTAAAGTCCTTATTTAGTCGTAAAAAGGCCAAAGTTCGGCCTTTAGAGGACTGTACACGTAGTTGACAGTGTTATAAGGCCCTGTCACCAAGAAAAACGACTTGGGATGTCGTAGACTTTTGAGACTGGAAAGACTAGACTAATGGTAACCTGCCTAGCCGTCATGGAACTACGTGTTTTAAGTGTAAGCCTTTGTTAGGTAGTAAAAGGCCGTATTACAGCCTTTTGAGGATTGTTGCACGACCCTGACGATGTTCTAAGGCCATGGTGCCAAAGAAAACGACTTGGGACTTCGTAGTCCACTTTGATTGGAAGGACTATCAAGTAGTAACCTTCCTGGGGGCGTGAACCACGTGATTTACGTGTAAGGTCCTTATTTAGCCGTGAGGGCCGTATTACGGCCTCTATAGGCTTGTGCATGTTGCTGACGGTGTTCTAAGGCCATGGTGCCAAGGAAAACGACTTGGGACTTCGTAGTCCATTGGGATTGGAAGGACTAGACAAATGGTAACCTCCTGGAGTCGTGGAAACACGTGTTTTAAGTGTAAGGCCTTCATAAGGTAGTAAAAGGCCGTATTACAGCATTTAGAGGCTTGTGCACGTGCTGATGTGTTCTTAGGCCATGGCGCAAGGAAAACGATTTGGGACGTCGTACTCATTGCGATTGGAAGGACTAAACATATAGTAACCTTCCTGGGGGTGGAACACGTGATTTACGTGTAAGGTCCTTATTTAGCCGTAAAAGGCCATATTACATGCTTTAGAGGCCTGTGCAGGTAGTTGCGGTGTTCTTAGGCCCTGGCGGCAAGGAAAATGAATTTGCACGTCGTAGTCTATTCAGAGTGGAAGGACTAGACTAGTGGTAACCTGCCGGGTCATGGAACCACGTGTTTTAAGTGTAAGCCATTTGTTATGTAGTAAAAGGCCGTATTACAGCCTTTAGAGGCTTGTGCACGTTGCTGACGGTGTCCTAAGACCATGGCGCCAAGAAAACGACTTGGGACTTCGTAGTCCATTGAGATTGGAAGGACTAAATATATAGTAACTTTCCTTGGTGGGTGGAAACACGTGATTTACGTGTAAGGTCCTTATTTAGCCGTAAAATGCCATATTACATGCTTTGTAGGCCTGTGCAGGTAGTGACGGTGTTCCAAGGCCCTGGCGGCAAGGAAAACGACTTGAAACGTTGTAGTCTAGTGATACTGGAAGGACTAGACTAATGGTAACCTGCCTAGCTTCATGGAACCACGTGTTTTAAGTGTAAGGCCTTTATTAGGTAGTAAAAGGCCGTATTACAGCCTTTTGAGGATTGTACACGACGCTGACGATGTTCTAAGGCCATGGCGCCAAGCAAAACAACTTCGGACTTCGTAGTCCATTCAGATTGATAGGACTAGACAAATAGTAACCTTTCTGGGGG
>JASGCC010003543.1:0-23522 GCA_030067915.1 Hydractinia echinata | reverse complement strand
ACGCGCACAGGCCTCTAAAGGCTGTAATATGGCCTTTTGCAGCCTAATAAGGGCCTTACACGTAAATCACGTGCTTCCACGGCCCCGGCAGGCTACCATTGGTCTAGTGTTCCCAGTCGCAATGGACTACGACGTCCCAAGTCGTTTTCCTTGGCGCCATGGCTTTAGACCGTCAACTACGTGCACAGGCCTCTAAAGGCTGTAATATGGCCTTTTGCAGCCTAATAAGGGCCTTACACGTAAATCACGTGCTTCCACGCGCCCAGGCAGGCTACCATTGGTCTAGTGTCCCTCGCAATGGACTACGACGTCCCAAGTCGTTTTCCTTGGCGCCGTGGCTTTAGAAGACCGTCAACTACGCGCACAGGCCTCTAAAGGCTGTAATATGGCCTTTTGCAGCCTAATAAGGCCTTACACGTAAATCACGTGCTTCCACGCGCCCCGGCAGGCTACCATTGGTCTAGTGTTCCCAGTCGCAATGGACTACGACGTCCCAAGTCGTTTTCCTTGGCGCCGTGGCTTTAGAAGACCGTCAACTACGCGCACAGGCCTCTAAAGGCTGTAATATGGCCTTTTGCAGCCTAATAAGGGCCTTACACGTAAATCACGTGCTTCCACGCCCCGGCAGGCTACCATTGGTCTAGTGTTCCCAGTCGCAATGACTACGACGTCCCAAGTCGTTTTCCTTGGCGCCGTGGCTTTAGAAGACCGTCAACTACGCGCACAGGCCTCTAAAGGCTGTAATATGGCCTTTTGCAGCCTAATAAGGGCCTTACACGTAAATCACGTGCTTCCACGCGCCCGGCAGGCTACCATTGGTCTAGTGTTCCCAGTCGCAATGAACTACGACGTCCCAAGTCGTTTTCCTTGGCGCCGTGGCTTTAGAAGACCGTCAACTACGCGCACAGGCCTCTAAAGGCTGTAATATGGCCTTTTGCAGCCTAATAAGGGCCTTACACGTAAATCACGTGCTTCCACGCGCCCGGCAGGCTACCATTGGTCTAGTGTTCCCAGTCGCAATGACTACGACGTCCCAAGTCGTTTTCCTTGCGCCATGGCTTTAGAAGACCGTCAACTACGCGCACAGGCCTCTAAAGGCTGTAATATGGCCTTTTGCAGCCTAATAAGGCCTTACACGTAAATCACGTGCTTCCACGCGCCCCGGCAGGCTACCATTGGTCTAGTGTTCCCAGTCGCAATGGACTACGACGTCCCAAGTCGTTTTCCTTGGCGCCGTGGCTTTAGAAGACCGTCAACTACGCGCAGGCCTCTAAAGGCTGTAATATGGCCTTTTGCAGCCTAATAAGGCCTTACACGTAAATCACGTGCTTCCACGCGCCCCGGCAGGCTACCATTGGTCTAGTGTTCCCAGTCGCAATGAACTACGACGTCCCAAGTCGTTTTCCTTGGCGCCGTGGCTTTAGAAGACCGTCAACTACGCGCACAGGCCTCTAAAGGCGCATATGGCCTTTTGCGCCTAATAAGGCCTTACACGTAAATCACGTGCTTCCACGCGCCCCGGCAGGCTACCATTGGTCTAGTGTTCCCAGTCGCAATGACTACGACGTCCCAAGTCGTTTTCCTTGCGCCGTGGCTTTAGAAGACCGTCAACTACGCGCACAGGCCTCTAAAGGCTGTAATATGGCCTTTTGCAGCCTAATAAGGCCTTACACGTAAATCACGTGCTTCCACGCGCCCCGGCAGGCTACCATTGGTCTAGTGTTCCCAGTCGCAATGGAACTACGACGTCCCAAGTCGTTTTCCTTGGCGCCGTGGCTTTAGAAGACCGTCAACTACGCGCACAGGCCTCTAAAGGCTGTAATATGGCCTTTTGCAGCCTAATAAGGGCCTTACACGTAAATCACGTGCTTCCACGCGCCCCGGCAGGCTACCATTGGTCTAGTGTTCCCAGTCGCAATGGACTACGACGTCCCAAGTCGTTTTCCTTGGCGCCTGGCTTTAGAAGACCGTCAACTACGTGCACAGGCCTCTAAAGGCTGTAATATGGCCTTTTGCAGCCTAATAAGGCCTTACACGTAAATCACGTGCTTCCACGCGCCCGGCAGGCTACCATTGGTCTAGTGTTCCCAGTCGCAATGACTACGACGTCCCAAGTCGTTTTCCTTGGCGCCGTGGCTTTAGAAGACCGTCAACTACGCGCACAGGCCTCTAAAGGCTGTAATATGGCCTTTTGCAGCCTAATAAGGCCTTACACGTAAATCACGTGCTTCCACGCGCCCGGCAGGCTACCATTGGTCTAGTGTTCCCAGTCGCAATGACTACGACGTCCCAAGTCGTTTTCCTTGGCGCCGTGGCTTTAGAAGACCGTCAACTACGCGCACAGGCCTCTAAAGGCTGTAATATGGCCTTTTGCAGCCTAATAAGGGCCTTACACGTAAATCACGTGCTTCCACGGCCCCGGCAGGCTACCATTGGTCTAGTGTTCCCAGTCGCAATGACTACGACGTCCCAAGTCGTTTTCCTTGGCGATGGCTTAGAAGACCGTCAACTACGCGCACAGGCCTCTAAAGGCTGTAATATGGCCTTTTGCGCCTAATAAGGCCTTACACGTAAATCACGTGCTTCCACGCGCCCGGCAGGCACCATTGGTCTAGTTTCCCTCAATGGACTACGACGTCCCAAGTCGTTTTCCTTGCGCCGTGGCTTTAGAAGACCGTCAACTACGCGCACAGGCCTCTAAAGGCTGTAATATGGCCTTTTGCGCCTAATAAGGCCTTACACGTAAATCACGTGCTTCCACGCGCCCGGCAGGCTACCATTGGTCTAGTGTTCCCAGTCGCAATGACTACGACGTCCCAAGTCGTTTTCCTTGGCGCCGTGGCTTTAGAAGACCGTCAACTACGCGCACAGGCCTCTAAAGGCTGTAATATGGCCTTTTGCAGCCTAATAAGGCCTTACACGTAAATCACGTGCTTCCACGCCCCGGCAGGCTACCATTGGTCTAGTGTTCCCAGTCGCAATGGACTACGACGTCCCAAGTCGTTTTCCTTGGCGCCGTGGCTTTAGAAGACCGTCAACTACGCGCACAGGCCTCTAAAGGCTGTAATATGGCCTTTTGCAGCCTAATAAGGCCTTACACGTAAATCACGTGCTTCCACGCGCCCCGGCAGGCTACCATTGGTCTAGTGTTCCCAGTCGCAATGACTACGACGTCCCAAGTCGTTTTCCTTGGCGCCGTGGCTTTAGAAGACCGTCAACTACGCGCACAGGCCTCTAAAGGCTGTAATATGGCCTTTTGCGCCTAATAAGGCCTTACACGTAAATCACGTGCTTCCACGCCCCGGCAGGCTACCATTGGTCTAGTGTTCCCAGTCGCAATGACTACGACGTCCAAGTCGTTTTCCTTGGCGCCGTGGCTTTAGAAGACCGTCAACTACGCGCACAGGCCTCTAAAGGCTGTAATATGGCCTTTTGCAGCCTAATAAGGCCTTACACGTAAATCACGTGCTTCCACGCGCCCCGGCAGGCTACCATTGGTCTAGTGTTCCCAGTCGCAATGACTACGACGTCCCAAGTCGTTTTCCTTGGCGCCGTGGCTTTAGAAGACCGTCAACTACGCGCACAGGCCTCTAAAGGCTGTAATATGGCCTTTTGCAGCCTAATAAGGGCCTTACACGTAAATCACGTGCTTCCACGCGCCCCGGCAGGCTACCATTGGTCTAGTGTTCCCAGTCGCAATGAACTACGACGTCCCAAGTCGTTTTCCTTGGCGCCGTGGCTTTAGAAGACCGTCAACTACGCGCACAGGCCTCTAAAGGCTGTAATATGGCCTTTTGCGCCTAATAAGGCCTTACACGTAAATCACGTGCTTCCACGCCCCGGCAGGCTACCATTGGTCTAGTGTTCCCAGTCGCAATGACTACGACGTCCCAAGTCGTTTTCCTTGCGCGTGGCTTTAGAAGACCGTCAACTACGCGCACAGGCCTCTAAAGGCTGTAATATGGCCTTTTGCAGCCTAATAAGGGCCTTACACGTAAATCACGTGCTTCCACGCGCCCCGGCAGGCTACCATTGGTCTAGTGTTCCCAGTCGCAATGACTACGACGTCCCAAGTCGTTTTCCTTGGCGCCGTGGCTTTAGAAGACCGTCAACTACGCGCACAGGCCTCTAAAGGCTGTAATATGGCCTTTTGCAGCCTAATAAGGCCTTACACGTAAATCACGTGCTTCCACGCCCCGGCAGGCTACCATTGGTCTAGTGTTCCCAGTCGCAATGGACTACGACGTCCCAAGTCGTTTTCCTTGGCGCCGTGGCTTTAGAAGACCGTCAACTACGCGCACAGGCCTCTAAAGGCTGTAATATGGCCTTTTGCCCTAATAAGGCCTTACACGTAAATCACGTGCTTCCACGCGCCCCGGCAGGCTACCATTGGTCTAGTGTTCCCAGTCGCAATGGACTACGACGTCCAAGTCGTTTTCCTTGGCGCCGTGGCTTTAGAAGACCGTCAACTACGCGCACAGGCCTCTAAAGGCTGTAATATGGCCTTTTGCAGCCTAATAAGGCCTTACACGTAAATCACGTGCTTCCACGCGCCCCGGCAGGCTACCATTGGTCTAGTGTTCCCAGTCGCAATGACTACGACGTCCCAAGTCGTTTTCCTTGGCGCCGTGGCTTTAGAAGACCGTCAACTACGCGCACAGGCCTCTAAAGGCTGTAATATGGCCTTTTGCGCCTAATAAGGCCTTACACGTAAATCACGTGCTTCCACGCGCCCCGGCAGGCTACCATTGGTCTAGTGTTCCCAGTCGCAATGACTACGACGTCCCAAGTCGTTTTCCTTGGCGCCGTGGCTTTAGAAGACCGTCAACTACGCGCACAGGCCTCTAAAGGCTGTAATATGGCCTTTTGCGCCTAATAAGGCCTTACACGTAAATCACGTGCTTCCGCGCCCCGGCAGGCTACCATTGGTCTAGTGTTCCCAGTCAATGACTACGACGTCCCAAGTCGTTTTCCTTGGCGCCGTGGCTTTAGAAGACCGTCAACTACGCGCACAGGCCTCTAAAGGCTGTAATATGGCCTTTTGCGCCTAATAAGGCCTTACACGTAAATCACGTGCTTCCACGCGCCCCGGCAGGCTACCATTGGTCTAGTGTTCCCAGTCAATGACTACGACGTCCCAAGTCGTTTTCCTTGGCGCCGTGGCTTTAGAAGACCGTCAACTACGTGCACAGGCCTCTAAAGGCTGTAATATGGCCTTTTGCGCCTAATAAGGGCCTTACACGTAAATCACGTGCTTCCACGCCCCGGCAGGCTACCATTGGTCTAGTGTTCCCAGTCGCAATGACTACGACGTCCCAAGTCGTTTTCCTTGGCGCCGTGGCTTTAGAAGACCGTCAACTACGCGCACAGGCCTCTAAAGGCTGTAATATGGCCTTTTGCGCCTAATAAGGCCTTACACGTAAATCACGTGCTTCCACGCGCCCCGGCAGGCTACCATTGGTCTAGTGTTCCCAGTCGCAATGACTACGACGTCCCAAGTCGTTTTCCTTGGCGCCGTGGCTTTAGAAGACCGTCAACTACGCGCACAGGCCTCTAAAGGCTGTAATATGGCCTTTTGCAGCCTAATAAGGCCTTACACGTAAATCACGTGCTTCCACGCGCCCCGGCAGGCTACCATTGGTCTAGTGTTCCCAGTCGCAATGAACTACGACGTCCCAAGTCGTTTTCCTTGGCGCCGTGGCTTTAGAAGACCGTCAACTACGCGCACAGGCCTCTAAAGGCTGTAATATGGCCTTTTGCGCCTAATAAGGCCTTACACGTAAATCACGTGCTTCACGCGCCCCGGCAGGCTACCATTGGTCTAGTGTTCCCAGTCAATGGACTACGACGTCCCAAGTCGTTTTCCTTGGCGCCATGGCTTAGAAGACCGTCAACTACGCGCACAGGCCTCTAAAGGCTGTAATATGGCCTTTTGCAGCCTAATAAGGCCTTACACGTAAATCACGTGCTTCCACGCGCCCGGCAGGCTACCATTGGTCTAGTTCCCAGTCGCAATGACTACGACGTCCCAAGTCGTTTTCCTTGGCGTGGCTTTAGAAGACCGTCAACTACGCGCACAGGCCTCTAAAGGCTGTAATATGGCCTTTTGCGCCTAATAAGGCCTTACACGTAAATCACGTGCTTCCACGCGCCCCGGCAGGCTACCATTGGTCTAGTGTTCCCACTCGCAATGGACTACGACGTCCCAAGTCGTTTTCCTTGGCGCCGTGGCTTTAGAAGACCGTCAACTACGCGCACAGGCCTCTAAAGGCTGTAATATGGCCTTTTGCAGCCTAATAAGGCCTTACACGTAAATCACGTGCTTCACACGCCCCGGCAGGCTACCATTGGTCTAGTGTTCCCAGTCGCAATGGACTACGACGTCCCAAGTCGTTTTCCTTGGCGCCGTGGCTTTAGAAGACCGTCAACTACGCGCACAGGCCTCTAAAGGCTGTAATATGGCCTTTTGCAGCCTAATAAGGCCTTACACGTAAATCACGTGCTTCCACGCGCCCCGGCAGGCTACCATTGGTCTAGTGTTCCCAGTCGCAATGACTACGACGTCCCAAGTCGTTTTCCTTCGCCGTGGCTTTAGAAGACCGTCAACTACGCGCACAGGCCTCTAAAGGCTGTAATATGGCCTTTTGCGCCTAATAAGGCCTTACACGTAAATCACGTGCTTCCACGCGCCCCGGCAGGCTACCATTGGTCTAGTGTTCCCAGTCGCAATGGACTACGACGTCCCAAGTCGTTTTCCTTGGCGCCATGGCTTTAGAAGACCGTAACTACGCGCACAGCCTCTAAAGGCTGTAATATGGCCTTTTGCAGCCTAATAAGGGCCTTACACGTAAATCACGTGCTTCCACGCGCCCGGCAGGCTACCATTGGTCTAGTTCCCATCGCAATGACTACGACGTCCCAAGTCGTTTTCCTTGGCGCCGTGGCTTTAGAAGACCGTCAACTACGCGCACAGGCCTCTAAAGGCTGTAATATGGCCTTTTGCAGCCTAATAAGGCCTTACACGTAAATCACGTGCTTCCACGCGCCCCGGCAGGCTACCATTGGTCTAGTGTTCCCACTCGCAATGGACTACGACGTCCCAAGTCGTTTTCCTTGGCGCCGTGGCTTTAGAAGACCGTCAACTACGCGCACAGGCCTCTAAAGGCTGTAATATGGCCTTTTGCGCCTAATAAGGCCTTACACGTAAATCACGTGCTTCCACGCGCCCCGGCAGGCTACCATTGGTCTAGTGTTCCCAGTCGCAATGACTACGACGTCCCAAGTCGTTTTCCTTGGCGCCGTGGCTTTAGAAGACCGTCAACTACGCGCACAGGCCTCTAAAGGCTGTAATATGGCCTTTTGCAGCCTAATAAGGCCTTACACGTAAATCACGTGCTTCCACGCGCCCCGGCAGGCTACCATTGGTCTAGTGTTCCCAGTCGCAATGAACTACGACGTCCCAAGTCGTTTTCCTTGGCGCCGTGGCTTTAGAAGACCGTCAACTACGCACAGGCCTCTAAAGGCTGTAATATGGCCTTTTGCGCCTAATAAGGCCTTACACGTAAATCACGTGCTTCCACGCGCCCCGGCAGGCTACCATTGGTCTAGTATTCCCAGTCTCAATGGACTACGACGTCCCAAGTCGTTTTCCTTGGCGCCGTGGCTTTAGAAGACCGTCAACTACGCGCACAGGCCTCTAAAGGCTGTAATATGGCCTTTTGCAGCCTAATAAGGGCCTTACACGTAAATCACGTGCTTCCACGCGCCCCGGCAGGCTACCATTGGTCTAGTGTTCCCACTCGCAATGGACTACGACGTCCCAAGTCGTTTTCCTTGGCGCCGTGGCTTTAGAAGACCGTCAACTACGCGCACAGGCCTCTAAAGGCTGTAATATGGCCTTTTGCAGCCTAATAAGGCCTTACACGTAAATCACGTGCTTCACACGCCCCGGCAGGCTACCATTGGTCTAGTGTTCCCAGTCGCAATGACTACGACGTCCCAAGTCGTTTTCCTTGGCGCCGTGGCTTTAGAAGACCGTCAACTACGCGCACAGGCCTCTAAAGGCTGTAATATGGCCTTTTGCAGCCTAATAAGGCCTTACACGTAAATCACGTGCTTCCGCGCCCCGGCAGGCTACCATTGGTCTAGTGTTCCCAGTCAATGACTACGACGTCCCAAGTCGTTTTCCTTGGCGCCGTGGCTTTAGAAGACCGTCAACTACGCGCACAGGCCTCTAAAGGCTGTAATATGGCCTTTTGCGCCTAATAAGGCCTTACACGTAAATCACGTGCTTCCACGCGCCCGGCAGGCTACCATTGGTCTAGTTCCCAGTCTCAATGACTACGACGTCCCAAGTCGTTTTCCTTGGCGCCGTGGCTTTAGAAGACCGTCAACTACGCGCACAGGCCTCTAAAGGCTGTAATATGGCCTTTTGCGCCTAATAAGGCCTTACACGTAAATCACGTGCTTCCACGCGCCCCGGCAGGCTACCATTGGTCTAGTGTTCCCAGTCGCAATGACTACGACGTCCCAAGTCGTTTTCCTTGGCGCCGTGGCTTTAGAAGACCGTCAACTACGCGCACAGGCCTCTAAAGGCTGTAATATGGCCTTTTGCAGCCTAATAAGGCCTTACACGTAAATCACGTGCTTCACACGCCCCGGCAGGCTACCATTGGTCTAGTGTTCCCAGTCGCAATGGACTACGACGTCCCAAGTCGTTTTCCTTGGCGCCGTGGCTTTAGAAGACCGTCAACTACGCGCACAGGCCTCTAAAGGCTGTAATATGGCCTTTTGGCCTAATAAGGCCTTACACGTAAATCACGTGCTTCCACGCGCCCCGGCAGGCTACCATTGGTCTAGTGTTCCCAGTCAATGACTACGACGTCCCAAGTCGTTTTCCTTGGCGCCGTGGCTTTAGAAGACCGTCAACTACGCGCACAGGCCTCTAAAGGCTGTAATATGGCCTTTTGCAGCCTAATAAGGCCTTACACGTAAATCACGTGCTTCCACGCGCCCCGGCAGGCTACCATTGGTCTAGTTCCCAGTCGCAATGGACTACGACGTCCCAAGTCGTTTTCCTTGGCGCCGTGGCTTTAGAAGACCGTCAACTACGCGCACAGGCCTCTAAAGGCTGTAATATGGCCTTTTGCAGCCTAATAAGGCCTTACACGTAAATCACGTGCTTCCACGCGCCCCGGCAGGCTACCATTGGTCTAGTGTTCCCAGTCGCAATGGACTACGACGTCCCAAGTCGTTTTCCTTGCGCCGTGGCTTTAGAAGACCGTCAACTACGCGCACAGGCCTCTAAAGGCTGTAATATGGCCTTTTGCAGCCTAATAAGGCCTTACACGTAAATCACGTGCTTCCACGCGCCCCGGCAGGCTACCATTGGTCTAGTGTTCCCAGTCGCAATGACTACGACGTCCCAAGTCGTTTTCCTTGGCGCACGTGGCTTTAGAAGACCGTCAACTACGCGCACAGGCCTCTAAAGGCTGTAATATGGCCTTTTGCGCCTAATAAGGCCTTACACGTAAATCACGTGCTTCCACGCGCCCCGGCAGGCTACCATTGGTCTAGTGTTCCCAGTCGCAATGAACTACGACGTCCCAAGTCGTTTTCCTTGGCGCCGTGGCTTTAGAAGACCGTCAACTACGCGCACAGGCCTCTAAAGGCTGTAATATGGCCTTTTGGCCTAATAAGGCCTTACACGTAAATCACGTGCTTCCACGCGCCCCGGCAGGCTACCATTGGTCTAGTGTTCCCAGTCGCAATGACTACGACGTCCCAAGTCGTTTTCCTTGGCGACGTGGCTTTAGAAGACCGTCAACTACGCGCACAGGCCTCTAAAGGCTGTAATATGGCCTTTTGCGCCTAATAAGGCCTTACACGTAAATCACGTGCTTCCACGCCCCGGCAGGCTACCATTGGTCTAGTGTTCCCAGTCGCAATGACTACGACGTCCCAAGTCGTTTTCCTTGGCGCCGTGGCTTTAGAAGACCGTCAACTACGCGCACAGGCCTCTAAAGGCTGTAATATGGCCTTTTGCGCCTAATAAGGCCTTACACGTAAATCACGTGCTTCCACGCGCCCCGGCAGGCTACCATTGGTCTAGTGTTCCCAGTCGCAATGGACTACGACGTCCCAAGTCGTTTTCCTTGCGCGCGTGGCTTTAGAAGACCGTCAACTACGCGCACAGGCCTCTAAAGGCTGTAATATGGCCTTTTGCGCCTAATAAGGGCCTTACACGTAAATCACGTGCTTCCACGCGCCCCGGCAGGCTACCATTGGTCTAGTGTTCCCAGTCGCAATGAACTACGACGTCCCAAGTCGTTTTCCTTGGCGCCGTGGCTTTAGAAGACCGTCAACTACGCGCACAGGCCTCTAAAGGCTGTAATATGGCCTTTTGCGCCTAATAAGGCCTTACACGTAAATCACGTGCTTCCACGCGCCCCGGCAGGCTACCATTGGTCTAGTGTTCCCAGTCAATGACTACGACGTCCCAAGTCGTTTTCCTTGGCGCCGTGGCTTTAAGACCGTCAACTACGCGCACAGGCCTCTAAAGGCTGTAATATGGCCTTTTGCGCCTAATAAGGCCTTACACGTAAATCACGTGCTTCCACGCGCCCCGGCAGGCTACCATTGGTCTAGTGTTCCCAGTCGCAATGACTACGACGTCCCAAGTCGTTTTCCTTGGCGCCGTGGCTTTAGAAGACCGTCAACTACGCGCACAGGCCTCTAAAGGCTGTAATATGGCCTTTTGCAGCCTAATAAGGCCTTACACGTAAATCACGTGCTTCCACGCGCCCGGCAGGCTACCATTGGTCTAGTGTTCCCAGTCGCAATGACTACGACGTCCCAAGTCGTTTTCCTTGGCGCCGTGGCTTTAGAAGACCGTCAACTACGCGCACAGGCCTCTAAAGGCTGTAATATGGCCTTTTGCGCCTAATAAGGCCTTACACGTAAATCACGTGCTTCCACGCGCCCCGGCAGGCTACCATTGGTCTAGTGTTCCCAGTCGCAATGGACTACGACGTCCCAAGTCGTTTTCCTTGGCGCCGTGGCTTTAGAAGACCGTCAACTACGCGCACAGGCCTCTAAAGGCTGTAATATGGCCTTTTGCAGCCTAATAAGGCCTTACACGTAAATCACGTGCTTCCACGCGCCCCGGCAGGCTACCATTGGTCTAGTGTTCCCAGTCGCAATGACTACGACGTCCCAAGTCGTTTTCCTTGGCGCCGTGGCTTTAGAAGACCGTCAACTACGCGCACAGGCCTCTAAAGGCTGTAATATGGCCTTTTGCGCCTAATAAGGGCCTTACACGTAAATCACGTGCTTCCACGCGCCCGGCAGGCTACCATTGGTCTAGTGTTCCCAGTCGCAATGGACTACGACGTCCCAAGTCGTTTTCCTTGGCGCCGTGGCTTTAGAAGACCGTCAACTACGCGCACAGGCCTCTAAAGGCTGTAATATGGCCTTTTGCAGCCTAATAAGGCCTTACACGTAAATCACGTGCTTCCACGCGCCCCGGCAGGCTACCATTGGTCTAGTGTTCCCAGTCGCAATGACTACGACGTCCCAAGTCGTTTTCCTTGGCGCCGTGGCTTTAGAAGACCGTCAACTACGCGCACAGGCCTCTAAAGGCTGTAATATGGCCTTTTGCGCCTAATAAGGCCTTACACGTAAATCACGTGCTTCCACGCGCCCCGGCAGGCTACCATTGGTCTAGTGTTCCCAGTCGCAATGACTACGACGTCCCAAGTCGTTTTCCTTGGCGCCGTGGCTTTAAGACCGTCAACTACGCGCACAGGCCTCTAAAGGCTGTAATATGGCCTTTTGCAGCCTAATAAGGCCTTACACGTAAATCACGTGCTTCCACGCGCCCCGGCAGGCTACCATTGGTCTAGTGTTCCCAGTCGCAATGACTACGACGTCCCAAGTCGTTTTCCTTGGCGCCGTGGCTTTAGAAGACCGTCAACTACGCGCACAGGCCTCTAAAGGCTGTAATATGGCCTTTTGCAGCCTAATAAGGCCTTACACGTAAATCACGTGCTTCCACGCGCCCCGGCAGGCTACCATTGGTCTAGTGTTCCCAGTCGCAATGACTACGACGTCCCAAGTCGTTTTCCTTGGCGCCGTGGCTTTAGAAGACCGTCAACTACGCGCACAGGCCTCTAAAGGCTGTAATATGGCCTTTTGCAGCCTAATAAGGCCTTACACGTAAATCACGTGCTTCCACGCGCCCCGGCAGGCTACCATTGGTCTAGTGTTCCCAGTCGCAATGACTACGACGTCCCAAGTCGTTTTCCTTGGCGCCGTGGCTTTAGAAGACCGTCAACTACGCGCACAGGCCTCTAAAGGCTGTAATATGGCCTTTTGCGCCTAATAAGGCCTTACACGTAAATCACGTGCTTCCACGCGCCCCGGCAGGCTACCATTGGTCTAGTGTTCCCAGTCGCAATGACTACGACGTCCCAAGTCGTTTTCCTTGGCGCCGTGGCTTTAGAAGACCGTCAACTACGCGCACAGGCCTCTAAAGGCTGTAATATGGCCTTTTGCAGCCTAATAAGGCCTTACACGTAAATCACGTGCTTCCACGCGCCCCGGCAGGCTACCATTGGTCTAGTGTTCCCAGTCGCAATGGACTACGACGTCCCAAGTCGTTTTCCTTGGCGCCATGGCTTTAGAAGACCGTCAACTACGCGCACAGGCCTCTAAAGGCTGTAATATGGCCTTTTGCGCCTAATAAGGCCTTACACGTAAATCACGTGCTTCCACGCGCCCCGGCAGGCTACCATTGGTCTAGTGTTCCCAGTCGCAATGGACTACGACGTCCCAAGTCGTTTTCCTTGGCGCCGTGGCTTTAGAAGACCGTCAACTACGCGCACAGGCCTCTAAAGGCTGTAATATGGCCTTTTGCAGCCTAATAAGGCCTTACACGTAAATCACGTGCTTCCACGCGCCCCGGCAGGCTACCATTGGTCTAGTGTTCCCAGTCGCAATGACTACGACGTCCCAAGTCGTTTTCCTTGGCGCCGTGGCTTTAGAAGACCGTCAACTACGCGCACAGGCCTCTAAAGGCTGTAATATGGCCTTTTGCGCCTAATAAGGCCTTACACGTAAATCACGTGCTTCCACGCGCCCCGGCAGGCTACCATTGGTCTAGTGTTCCCAGTCGCAATGACTACGACGTCCCAAGTCGTTTTCCTTGGCGCCGTGGCTTTAGAAGACCGTCAACTACGCGCACAGGCCTCTAAAGGCTGTAATATGGCCTTTTGCGCCTAATAAGGCCTTACACGTAAATCACGTGCTTCCACGCGCCCCGGCAGGCTACCATTGGTCTAGTGTTCCCAGTCAATGGACTACGACGTCCCAAGTCGTTTTCCTTGGCGCCGTGGCTTTAGAAGACCGTCAACTACGCGCACAGGCCTCTAAAGGCTGTAATATGGCCTTTTGCAGCCTAATAAGGCCTTACACGTAAATCACGTGCTTCCACGCGCCCCGGCAGGCTACCATTGGTCTAGTGTTCCCAGTCGCAATGGACTACGACGTCCCAAGTCGTTTTCCTTGGCGCCGTGGCTTTAGAAGACCGTCAACTACGCGCACAGGCCTCTAAAGGCTGTAATATGGCCTTTTGCGCCTAATAAGGCCTTACACGTAAATCACGTGCTTCCACGCGCCCCGGCAGGCTACCATTGGTCTAGTGTTCCCAGTCGCAATGAACTACGACGTCCCAAGTCGTTTTCCTTGGCGCCGTGGCTTTAGAAGACCGTCAACTACGCGCACAGGCCTCTAAAGGCTGTAATATGGCCTTTTGCAGCCTAATAAGGCCTTACACGTAAATCACGTGCTTCCACGCGCCCCGGCAGGCTACCATTGGTCTAGTGTTCCCAGTCGCAATGGACTACGACGTCCCAAGTCGTTTTCCTTGGCGCGTGGCTTTAGAAGACCGTCAACTACGCGCACAGGCCTCTAAAGGCTGTAATATGGCCTTTTGCAGCCTAATAAGGGCCTTACACGTAAATCACGTGCTTCCACGCGCCCCGGCAGGCTACCATTGGTCTAGTGTTCCCAGTCGCAATGAACTACGACGTCCCAAGTCGTTTTCCTTGGCGCCATGGCTTTAGACCGTCAACTACGCGCACAGGCCTCTAAAGGCTGTAATATGGCCTTTTGCGCCTAATAAGGCCTTACACGTAAATCACGTGCTTCCACGCGCCCCGGCAGGCTACCATTGGTCTAGTGTTCCCAGTCGCAATGAACTACGACGTCCCAAGTCGTTTTCCTTGGCGCCGTGGCTTTAGAAGACCGTCAACTACGCGCACAGGCCTCTAAAGGCTGTAATATGGCCTTTTGCAGCCTAATAAGGCCTTACACGTAAATCACGTGCTTCCACGCGCCCCGGCAGGCTACCATTGGTCTAGTGTTCCCAGTCGCAATGACTACGACGTCCCAAGTCGTTTTCCTTGGCGCCGTGGCTTTAGAAGACCGTCAACTACGCGCACAGGCCTCTAAAGGCTGTAATATGGCCTTTTGCGCCTAATAAGGCCTTACACGTAAATCACGTGCTTCCACGCCCCGGCAGGCTACCATTGGTCTAGTGTTCCCAGTCGCAATGACTACGACGTCCCAAGTCGTTTTCCTTGGCGCCGTGGCTTTAGAAGACCGTCAACTACGCGCACAGGCCTCTAAAGGCTGTAATATGGCCTTTTGCGCCTAATAAGGCCTTACACGTAAATCACGTGCTTCCACGGCCCCGGCAGGCTACCATTGGTCTAGTGTTCCCAGTCGCAATGACTACGACGTCCCAAGTCGTTTTCCTTGGCGCCGTGGCTTTAGAAGACCGTCAACTACGCGCACAGGCCTCTAAAGGCTGTAATATGGCCTTTTGCAGCCTAATAAGGCCTTACACGTAAATCACGTGCTTCCACGCGCCCCGGCAGGCTACCATTGGTCTAGTGTTCCCAGTCGCAATGACTACGACGTCCCAAGTCGTTTTCCTTGGCGCCATGGCTTTAGACCGTCAACTACGCACAGGCCTCTAAAGGCTGTAATATGGCCTTTTGCAGCCTAATAAGGCCTTACACGTAAATCACGTGCTTCCACGCGCCCCGGCAGGCTACCATTGGTCTAGTGTTCCCAGTCGCAATGACTACGACGTCCCAAGTCGTTTTCCTTGGCGCCATGGCTTTAGAAGACCGTCAACTACGTGCACAGGCCTCTAAAGGCTGTAATATGGCCTTTTGCAGCCTAATAAGGCCTTACACGTAAATCACGTGCTTCCACGCGCCCCGGCAGGCTACCATTGGTCTAGTGTTCCCAGTCGCAATGGACTACGACGTCCCAAGTCGTTTTCCTTGGCGCCGTGGCTTTAGAAGACCGTCAACTACGCGCACAGGCCTCTAAAGGCTGTAATATGGCCTTTTGCAGCCTAATAAGGCCTTACACGTAAATCACGTGCTTCCACGCCCCGGCAGGCTACCATTGGTCTAGTGTTCCCAGTCGCAATGACTACGACGTCCCAAGTCGTTTTCCTTGGCGCCGTGGCTTTAGAAGACCGTCAACTACGCGCACAGGCCTCTAAAGGCTGTAATATGGCCTTTTGCGCCTAATAAGGCCTTACACGTAAATCACGTGCTTCCACGCGCCCCGGCAGGCTACCATTGGTCTAGTGTTCCCAGTCGCAATGACTACGACGTCCCAAGTCGTTTTCCTTGGCGCCATGGCTTTAGAAGACCGTCAACTACGCGCACAGGCCTCTAAAGGCTGTAATATGGCCTTTTGCAGCCTAATAAGGCCTTACACGTAAATCACGTGCTTCCACGCGCCCCGGCAGGCTACCATTGGTCTAGTGTTCCCAGTCGCAATGACTACGACGTCCCAAGTCGTTTTCCTTGGCGCCGTGGCTTTAGAAGACCGTCAACTACGCGCACAGGCCTCTAAAGGCTGTAATATGGCCTTTTGCAGCCTAATAAGGCCTTACACGTAAATCACGTGCTTCCACGCGCCCCGGCAGGCTACCATTGGTCTAGTGTTCCCAGTCGCAATGACTACGACGTCCCAAGTCGTTTTCCTTGGCGCCGTGGCTTTAGAAGACCGTCAACTACGCGCACAGGCCTCTAAAGGCTGTAATATGGCCTTTTGCAGCCTAATAAGGCCTTACACGTAAATCACGTGCTTCCACGCGCCCCGGCAGGCTACCATTGGTCTAGTTCCCAGTCGCAATGGACTACGACGTCCCAAGTCGTTTTCCTTGGCGCCGTGGCTTTAGAAGACCGTCAACTACGCGCACAGGCCTCTAAAGGCTGTAATATGGCCTTTTGCAGCCTAATAAGGGCCTTACACGTAAATCACGTGCTTCCACGCCCCGGCAGGCTACCATTGGTCTAGTGTTCCCAGTCGCAATGACTACGACGTCCCAAGTCGTTTTCCTTGGCGCCGTGGCTTTAGAAGACCGTCAACTACGCGCACAGGCCTCTAAAGGCTGTAATATGGCCTTTTGCGCCTAATAAGGCCTTACACGTAAATCACGTGCTTCCACGCGCCCCGGCAGGCTACCATTGGTCTAGTGTTCCCAGTCGCAATGACTACGACGTCCCAAGTCGTTTTCCTTGGCGCCGTGGCTTTAGAAGACCGTCAACTACGCGCACAGGCCTCTAAAGGCTGTAATATGGCCTTTTGCAGCCTAATAAGGCCTTACACGTAAATCACGTGCTTCCACGCGCCCCGGCAGGCTACCATTGGTCTAGTGTTCCCAGTCGCAATGACTACGACGTCCCAAGTCGTTTTCCTTGGCGCCGTGGCTTTAGAAGACCGTCAACTACGCGCACAGGCCTCTAAAGGCTGTAATATGGCCTTTTGCGCCTAATAAGGCCTTACACGTAAATCACGTGCTTCCACGCCCCGGCAGGCTACCATTGGTCTAGTGTTCCCAGTCGCAATGAACTACGACGTCCCAAGTCGTTTTCCTTGGCGCCGTGGCTTTAGAAGACCGTCAACTACGCGCACAGGCCTCTAAAGGCTGTAATATGGCCTTTTGCGCCTAATAAGGCCTTACACGTAAATCACGTGCTTCCACGCGCCCCGGCAGGCTACCATTGGTCTAGTGTTCCCAGTCGCAATGGACTACGACGTCCCAAGTCGTTTTCCTTGCGCGTGGCTTTAGAAGACCGTCAACTACGCGCACAGGCCTCTAAAGGCTGTAATATGGCCTTTTGCAGCCTAATAAGGCCTTACACGTAAATCACGTGCTTCCACGCGCCCCGGCAGGCTACCATTGGTCTAGTGTTCCCAGTCGCAATGGACTACGACGTCCCAAGTCGTTTTCCTTGGCGCCATGGCTTTAGACCGTCAACTACGTGCACAGGCCTCTAAAGGCTGTAATATGGCCTTTTGCAGCCTAATAAGGGCCTTACACGTAAATCACGTGCTTCCACGCGCCCCGGCAGGCTACCATTGGTCTAGTGTTCCCAGTCGCAATGACTACGACGTCCCAAGTCGTTTTCCTTGGCGCCGTGGCTTTAGAAGACCGTCAACTACGCGCACAGGCCTCTAAAGGCTGTAATATGGCCTTTTGCAGCCTAATAAGGCCTTACACGTAAATCACGTGCTTCCACGCGCCCCGGCAGGCTACCATTGGTCTAGTGTTCCCAGTCGCAATGACTACGACGTCCCAAGTCGTTTTCCTTGGCGCCGTGGCTTTAGAAGACCGTCAACTACGCGCACAGGCCTCTAAAGGCTGTAATATGGCCTTTTGCAGCCTAATAAGGCCTTACACGTAAATCACGTGCTTCCACGCGCCCCGGCAGGCTACCATTGGTCTAGTGTTCCCAGTCGCAATGACTACGACGTCCCAAGTCGTTTTCCTTGGCGCCGTGGCTTTAGAAGACCGTCAACTACGCGCACAGGCCTCTAAAGGCTGTAATATGGCCTTTTGCGCCTAATAAGGCCTTACACGTAAATCACGTGCTTCCACGCGCCCGGCAGGCTACCATTGGTCTAGTGTTCCCAGTCGCAATGACTACGACGTCCCAAGTCGTTTTCCTTGGCGCCATGGCTTTAGAAGACCGTCAACTACGCGCACAGGCCTCTAAAGGCTGTAATATGGCCTTTTGCAGCCTAATAAGGCCTTACACGTAAATCACGTGCTTCCACGCGCCCCGGCAGGCTACCATTGGTCTAGTGTTCCCAGTCGCAATGACTACGACGTCCCAAGTCGTTTTCCTTGGCGCCGTGGCTTTAGAAGACCGTCAACTACGCACAGGCCTCTAAAGGCTGTAATATGGCCTTTTGCAGCCTAATAAGGGCCTTACACGTAAATCACGTGCTTCCACGCGCCCCGGCAGGCTACCATTGGTCTAGTGTTCCCAGTCGCAATGACTACGACGTCCCAAGTCGTTTTCCTTGGCGCGTGGCTTTAGAAGACCGTCAACTACGCGCACAGGCCTCTAAAGGCTGTAATATGGCCTTTTGCAGCCTAATAAGGGCCTTACACGTAAATCACGTGCTTCCACGCGCCCCGGCAGGCTACCATTGGTCTAGTGTTCCCAGTCGCAATGACTACGACGTCCCAAGTCGTTTTCCTTGGCGCCGTGGCTTTAGAAGACCGTCAACTACGCGCACAGGCCTCTAAAGGCTGTAATATGGCCTTTTGCAGCCTAATAAGGCCTTACACGTAAATCACGTGCTTCCACCGCCCCGGCAGGCTACCATTGGTCTAGTGTTCCCAGTCGCAATGACTACGACGTCCCAAGTCGTTTTCCTTGGCGCCATGGCTTTAGACCGTCAACTACGCGCACAGGCCTCTAAAGGCTGTAATATGGCCTTTTGCGCCTAATAAGGCCTTACACGTAAATCACGTGCTTCCACGCGCCCCGGCAGGCTACCATTGGTCTAGTGTTCCCAGTCGCAATGACTACGACGTCCCAAGTCGTTTTCCTTGGCGCCGTGGCTTTAGAAGACCGTCAACTACGCGCACAGGCCTCTAAAGGCTGTAATATGGCCTTTTGCAGCCTAATAAGGCCTTACACGTAAATCACGTGCTTCCACGCGCCCCGGCAGGCTACCATTGGTCTAGTGTTCCCAGTCGCAATGAACTACGACGTCCCAAGTCGTTTTCCTTGGCGCCGTGGCTTTAGAAGACCGTCAACTACGCGCACAGGCCTCTAAAGGCTGTAATATGGCCTTTTGCAGCCTAATAAGGCCTTACACGTAAATCACGTGCTTCCACGCGCCCCGGCAGGCTACCATTGGTCTAGTGTTCCCAGTCGCAATGAACTACGACGTCCCAAGTCGTTTTCCTTGGCGCCGTGGCTTTAGAAGACCGTCAACTACGCGCACAGGCCTCTAAAGGCTGTAATATGGCCTTTTGCGCCTAATAAGGCCTTACACGTAAATCACGTGCTTCCACGCGCCCCGGCAGGCTACCATTGGTCTAGTGTTCCCAGTCGCAATGACTACGACGTCCCAAGTCGTTTTCCTTGGCGCCGTGGCTTTAGAAGACCGTCAACTACGCGCACAGGCCTCTAAAGGCTGTAATATGGCCTTTTGCAGCCTAATAAGGCCTTACACGTAAATCACGTGCTTCCACGCGCCCCGGCAGGCTACCATTGGTCTAGTGTTCCCAGTCGCAATGGACTACGACGTCCCAAGTCGTTTTCCTTGGCGCCGTGGCTTTAGAAGACCGTCAACTACGCACAGGCCTCTAAAGGCTGTAATATGGCCTTTTGCAGCCTAATAAGGCCTTACACGTAAATCACGTGCTTCCACGCGCCCCGGCAGGCTACCATTGGTCTAGTGTTCCCAGTCGCAATGACTACGACGTCCCAAGTCGTTTTCCTTGGCGCCGTGGCTTTAGAAGACCGTCAACTACGCGCACAGGCCTCTAAAGGCTGTAATATGGCCTTTTGCGCCTAATAAGGCCTTACACGTAAATCACGTGCTTCCACGCGCCCCGGCAGGCTACCATTGGTCTAGTGTTCCCAGTCGCAATGACTACGACGTCCCAAGTCGTTTTCCTTGGCGCCGTGGCTTTAGAAGACCGTCAACTACGTGCACAGGCCTCTAAAGGCTGTAATATGGCCTTTTGCAGCCTAATAAGGGCCTTACACGTAAATCACGTGCTTCCACGCCCCGGCAGGCTACCATTGGTCTAGTGTTCCCAGTCGCAATGGACTACGACGTCCCAAGTCGTTTTCCTTGGCGCCGTGGCTTTAGAAGACCGTCAACTACGCGCACAGGCCTCTAAAGGCTGTAATATGGCCTTTTGCAGCCTAATAAGGCCTTACACGTAAATCACGTGCTTCCACGCGCCCCGGCAGGCTACCATTGGTCTAGTGTTCCCAGTCGCAATGACTACGACGTCCCAAGTCGTTTTCCTTGGCGCCGTGGCTTTAGAAGACCGTCAACTACGCGCACAGGCCTCTAAAGGCTGTAATATGGCCTTTTGCAGCCTAATAAGGCCTTACACGTAAATCACGTGCTTCCACGCGCCCCGGCAGGCTACCATTGGTCTAGTGTTCCCAGTCGCAATGGACTACGACGTCCCAAGTCGTTTTCCTTGGCGCCGTGGCTTTAGAAGACCGTCAACTACGCACAGGCCTCTAAAGGCTGTAATATGGCCTTTTGCAGCCTAATAAGGGCCTTACACGTAAATCACGTGCTTCCACGCGCCCCGGCAGGCTACCATTGGTCTAGTGTTCCCAGTCGCAATGAACTACGACGTCCCAAGTCGTTTTCCTTGGCGCCGTGGCTTTAGAAGACCGTCAACTACGCGCACAGGCCTCTAAAGGCTGTAATATGGCCTTTTGCGCCTAATAAGGGCCTTACACGTAAATCACGTGCTTCCACGCGCCCCGGCAGGCTACCATTGGTCTAGTGTTCCCAGTCGCAATGACTACGACGTCCCAAGTCGTTTTCCTTGGCGCCGTGGCTTTAGAAGACCGTCAACTACGCGCACAGGCCTCTAAAGGCTGTAATATGGCCTTTTGCAGCCTAATAAGGGCCTTACACGTAAATCACGTGCTTCCACGCGCCCCGGCAGGCTACCATTGGTCTAGTGTTCCCAGTCGCAATGAACTACGACGTCCCAAGTCGTTTTCCTTGGCGCCATGGCTTTAGACCGTCAACTACGCACAGGCCTCTAAAGGCTGTAATATGGCCTTTTGCGCCTAATAAGGCCTTACACGTAAATCACGTGCTTCCACGCGCCCCGGCAGGCTACCATTGGTCTAGTGTTCCCAGTCGCAATGGACTACGACGTCCCAAGTCGTTTTCCTTGGCGCCATGGCTTTAGAAGACCGTCAACTACGCGCACAGGCCTCTAAAGGCTGTAATATGGCCTTTTGCAGCCTAATAAGGGCCTTACACGTAAATCACGTGCTTCCACGCGCCCCGGCAGGCTACCATTGGTCTAGTGTTCCCAGTCGCAATGACTACGACGTCCCAAGTCGTTTTCCTTGGCGCCGTGGCTTTAGAAGACCGTCAACTACGGCACAGGCCTCTAAAGGCTGTAATATGGCCTTTTGCAGCCTAATAAGGCCTTACACGTAAATCACGTGCTTCCACGCCCCGGCAGGCTACCATTGGTCTAGTGTTCCCAGTCGCAATGACTACGACGTCCCAAGTCGTTTTCCTTGGCGCCGTGGCTTTAGAAGACCGTCAACTACGCGCACAGGCCTCTAAAGGCTGTAATATGGCCTTTTGCGCCTAATAAGGCCTTACACGTAAATCACGTGCTTCCACGCGCCCCGGCAGGCTACCATTGGTCTAGTGTTCCCAGTCAATGGACTACGACGTCCCAAGTCGTTTTCCTTCGCCATGGCTTTAGAAGACCGTCAACTACGTGCACAGGCCTCTAAAGGCTGTAATATGGCCTTTTGCAGCCTAATAAGGCCTTACACGTAAATCACGTGCTTCCACGCGCCCCGGCAGGCTACCATTGGTCTAGTGTTCCCAGTCGCAATGGACTACGACGTCCCAAGTCGTTTTCCTTGGCGCCGTGGCTTTAGAAGACCGTCAACTACGCGCACAGGCCTCTAAAGGCTGTAATATGGCCTTTTGCAGCCTAATAAGGCCTTACACGTAAATCACGTGCTTCCACGCGCCCCGGCAGGCTACCATTGGTCTAGTGTTCCCAGTCGCAATGAACTACGACGTCCCAAGTCGTTTTCCTTGGCGCCGTGGCTTTAGAAGACCGTCAACTACGCGCACAGGCCTCTAAAGGCTGTAATATGGCCTTTTGCGCCTAATAAGGCCTTACACGTAAATCACGTGCTTCCACGCGCCCCGGCAGGCTACCATTGGTCTAGTGTTCCCAGTCGCAATGAACTACGACGTCCCAAGTCGTTTTCCTTGGCGCCGTGGCTTTAGAAGACCGTCAACTACGCGCACAGGCCTCTAAAGGCTGTAATATGGCCTTTTGCAGCCTAATAAGGGCCTTACACGTAAATCACGTGCGTTCCACGGCCCCGGCAGGCTACCATTGGTCTAGTGTTCCCAGTCGCAATGGACTACGACGTCCCAAGTCGTTTTCCTTGGCGCCGTGGCTTTAGAAGACCGTCAACTACGCGCACAGGCCTCTAAAGGCTGTAATATGGCCTTTTGCAGCCTAATAAGGCCTTACACGTAAATCACGTGCTTCCACGCGCCCCGGCAGGCTACCATTGGTCTAGTGTTCCCAGTCGCAATGAACTACGACGTCCCAAGTCGTTTTCCTTGGCGCCATGGCTTTAGACCGTCAACTATGCACAGGCCTCTAAAGGCTGTAATATGGCCTTTTGCGCCTAATAAGGCCTTACACGTAAATCACGTGCTTCCACGCGCCCCGGCAGGCTACCATTGGTCTAGTGTTCCCAGTCAATGGACTACGACGTCCCAAGTCGTTTTCCTTGGCGCCATGGCTTTAGAAGACCGTCAACTACGTGCACAGGCCTCTAAAGGCTGTAATATGGCCTTTTGCAGCCTAATAAGGCCTTACACGTAAATCACGTGCTTCCACGCGCCCCGGCAGGCTACCATTGGTCTAGTGTTCCCAGTCGCAATGACTACGACGTCCCAAGTCGTTTTCCTTGGCGCCGTGGCTTTAGAAGACCGTCAACTACGCGCACAGGCCTCTAAAGGCTGTAATATGGCCTTTTGCAGCCTAATAAGGCCTTACACGTAAATCACGTGCTTCCACGCCCCGGCAGGCTACCATTGGTCTAGTGTTCCCAGTCGCAATGAACTACGACGTCCCAAGTCGTTTTCCTTGGCGCCGTGGCTTTAGAAGACCGTCAACTACGCGCACAGGCCTCTAAAGGCTGTAATATGGCCTTTTGCGCCTAATAAGGCCTTACACGTAAATCACGTGCTTCCACGCGCCCCGGCAGGCTACCATTGGTCTAGTGTTCCCAGACTCAATGGACTACGACGTCCAAGTCGTTCTCCTTAGCGCCATGGCATTAGAACACCGTAACTACGTGCACAGACCTCTAAAGACTGTAATATGGCCTTTTGCAGCCTAATAAGTGCCTTACACGTAATCACGC
>JASGCC010003542.1:0-23523 GCA_030067915.1 Hydractinia echinata | reverse complement strand
GCACATGAGATATCCCGATGAACTTATTTTACAGGGAGTTGAGTATTGACGTTATGGAATTGCCTCATTTTAAAGTTTTTTAGGAAAATGTGTAGTATCAACAAAAAAATATTTCGTAGTAGAATAAGATTTTTTTCCTGAGAAAAATATCCTTCCGTTGTAAAATAAATAAAAAAATTGTTCGTACGAATGAAATGATTTCGAATAATAATTTACAAATATTTACAGTCAGTTTATATCACATTTGTTTGAAATTATATTTCAAAAGTATAACGACAAAAAATATGGATAAAATTTACAATTAGCACAATTTTTTGGCCTTTCCTGGAATTCTTCTTCTTAAATATTTCGAGAAAACAAAGTAGTGCATTTTTCTAAGTAACTCGCTAAATTAACGCTAAAAATTGTTGCTTTAGATGCATAGCATTTGTAAACAAAGCTTTTAAAATACATTCGGGAGAAGAATATCTCTCGTTTAACTATAAAATCTAAGAAATTTATCTAAATTTGAAATAGAACAATCAAAAACTATAAAACTTATGTTTTGAAAAATCTTTAAATTTTTTAAATTTCTCCAGCACAAGTTCTGCTGTGAGATCGCCATTCGCTGAGCTAAAAAAAAAAAAGATGATGATCAATAAAAATATTAGTTAAAAATCAAGGAAAAAAATTATCCATTAAGTTATCAAGTTTGGACAGGGTTCGTTTGGAAATCTTCAAGAAGTATCGAAAGCTAAACCTAAACATCACGAAATAAATAGATCTTTGCCGAGATAAAGCTAACTTATAAACATAGAAAAGAGACATCTTTTTTTCAGACAGCTAAATGCCTATCCCTTGCTTCTTATAGCCAAGTTTTTATGATGTCTATCATGTTACTTTAGTGGACTCAGACATTTAGAAAACAAACAAACAAAATAAACATGTCAAATAACTTCAACGAATCTCAAATGTTCTTACCTGACATTTTTGGCTACAGTACCATGCTTTTCGACATCCAGAACACAAGTACTGGGCGTCTTTGCTGCATATTTTGCAATGTCTTTTTTCAGTGTCCTCTTGAGTTTTGTGCCTGTCGTTAAATTGTTCAGTTTTTTCTTTTTGATTAATTTCATCTTGAGAAAGTCTTTTGTATAATTCAGCAGAAACATACGTCTGCGGTGGCGAACGCCTTGGGAATTTATTTAACGGATCAGGTGGATTAGTACTGCTTGCCCGCTTCAAACTTATCTCTTCGTGTGTTGGCAGTCCTTCGCGTTCTCTAATACTTGCGGAATAATCCAGAAAACTGTAATCTACAGGTTTTGATCGTCCAAAGTCCAATGAACCGTTTCTAGTACGTGGAATTTTGTGACTGTAAAATCGTGGTACAGTCGCGTCTAAATGACTGTGTGGCATCTAGAAAATAATGTTGTTGTATGTTATTAGGGATATAAAAGTTTACACAGAACTGTGTCTAGATGCTATGTCTATCTCTTAGCTTGAATACATTATATAACAGTTGCGTGGCATTAAAAAGAAAGTGATTTTCAATTTGCATTGTTTATTAGTAAATTGTTATTGGGAATATGATCGATTGGAACTTATGCATATTTCCCGGGTATGGTATATAAGAGTTAGGGTTAGTGCTTTTGTTCTTATGCATAATAACTGGTTAATATGCATAACTCCTAAATTTATCACAATCCCCGTAACAAATGTAATAAAAAATTGAATGATATTTCGGTTTGATTACGATTTTAACATTGAATAATACTACTTAATGCGTCTTTCTTTATGCTTATTGATCATTAGAAAAATACAAATGATTATACCTCTTTATGTGTCGGTATTAGCATTGGTTCCCTAGGTTCTTGTAATGGTATTCTACCCACAACCGGATGAGCACGAAACCTTAACCGTTCTTCTTCTTCATGTTTTCGTATGGCCAACAGTTGTTCCTTCGTCAGTCTTGGTATTCCATTCGGCATGGATAAAGGAGATGGCTTACCAAGGGCGGTTCTCTCACGCTGTGCCTGTTCCAGGAATAGTTCGTGCGTTCCAGGCCGAGGTACAATAGTATCTGGCCGTAGGGATTGTGTACTGTTTATTTCTGCTTCTCTTAGAGCTAGTTTTTCTCTTTCTGTCAGTCTATCGTCCCTTACTACATGCCTGTTGGATTGTCTTACAGTGTGTTCCAAGGGAAATCCTAGCTGTAACACCCGTAGATCGTCTACAGTACGTATTCGTTCGTTTAATGGAACCCTTGCATCATCAACTATCGTTGTCTTTGGATCACGAAAAGCATGTCCCGGATATTGGTTTAGTTTTTCTATTCGTTGTATTTCCTCCCGTTTTCTAGCTTCTTGTATCAAATGTATGTCTCTTTCACGCATGTGTTTACTGTATAAAGGATTTTCACGTAAGAGTTCTCTGGGACTCAGCTTTACTCCATTCTCATATATTGCATCAGCATTTCCTACTGTCTCTGCTCCTGGTGGCAGGTGCCTATGGTAAGGATGGATGCGATTATCAGGGAGCCTTTCGTCAGTATTTGTATGGACATAAGAAGAAGGCGAGTAACGTGCACGTGCATAATGGGTTTGCGTTTCGAGTAAATCATTCATTTTCACTCGTACAGGTGAGGGATGTAAAGGTTCGTTAATTTTATAAGAACGACCTTCAATATTTCGGGATAAAGAATTGTATTCCCTGTTGGCAATATCTCCAGATATTCGTATTTCGTCTTTGGGAATTTGCGAAAGTTCCAGAGGAGGTGCAGACCTCAGATATCTTCTATCTTCGCTCGCACGTTTTTGCATACTTAGTTGTCGCATTCGATTCACCCTTTCCATTTCTAATATGGCTCTGTTTTGCTCTTCTTCTGTTGGTCTCTTTCTGTTATAACGCTCTTCTACTATATATTTACTGTAAGGAATTTGACTAACGGTAGGATGAGGATACGGATATTGTTGCGGATACGTAAACGGTTGACTATCTGACTCTTTTCGTGTCATCACTACAAGGTTAGAAGGTAACACTTGATATGGTGATTGTTGTGCACTATCTTCAGAACGAGCTCTTTGTACACCTGGCGATCGTTCAGGGTATTGTGCATATGTTCTTTCTAAAGGAGCAGAAGCAGTATGAATGTGAGAATGACGTTGAGATCCCTCCTGTACTGGCACTATTGATGATGTCAGCGCTGGGGGTTCACCACGATAGACTGTTGGACGCGAAGGCTGCTTATGCTGAATTTTCACTGACGCAGCAACGGTGTCTTCAACGACTACTTTTTCATGATTATTTAGTTTTTTGTCTAAAAGTGCCGGTGGAAGTGATGTCACTGGTGAAATTTTTGGCAGAACATTTTGCATTTTGTGTCCGACTTCAGGAGGATTAATTCTATTTGGGCTACTTAATTGGGGATTTGAAGACTTCGGATCTAACATCCTTAGCAGCAGTGTAGAATGCGATAAATCTTTTGAACTGCTGTTTTCGATTTCAACATTTCTTCTTCTCATTTTGTAACTTTTCTCGTTTATGTCATTATTTTCGTTCGGCCTACGAATTGTGCTGTCATTTTCCATTTTTGATTTAGCATTATTGGTATTGATATCGTTGCTTCTGTTACAAAAACTTTCAACTTTCACGTCGTCAATATTTTTCACAGCTGATGTTTTGCCCTCGTTTTGTAAAGAAACGTTTACAATATTTGCATTAGAATCCTTAGCATATACTTTTTTATTGCTCATATGTCCAGCTTCGCTAAGAGACATAACTGACAGGATTTTTATTTCGTTTATACCAGACGCAGTCACAACAGGGTTTCTTTTGATTTCCGCAATATTTTGGCTCAATGGCGGAGGTGGTGTTGTTATTTGTGATTGCATTTCTTTTTCCTCCTGTGATGGATTTTGCACTGCATTTTCTGTCAATATGTGTGGCTGAATGTAAATCTGCTTCTGAACTCCATACTGTAGTTGCAGTTGCTGTTGACGTAATGGTTGTTTTTGTGCTTGTTGTTGTTGTTGTTGTTGCTGTTGTTGTTGATTTTTTTGTTTCTGGTGGTGTTGGTTTTGGTGTTGTTGTTTGTGCTGTTGTAGTGATATTTGTGGCGGTTCTTGGAGCTCCTGTTGTGACTGAAGTTGCTGTTGTTCTATTTTAACTTGTTGTTTTGTTTCCTGTTCTGAATGTTTATGTTGTTGACAGACCTCTTTTTGTTGTTGCTCATTCTGTTGTTCTTCTTTCTTTTGATGTAACCATTGTTTGGGTTTCTCTATCGCCAAATTCCCCTGTTTCCTTTCGGCATTTTGTGCTGTTAATTGTGGTTTCATCATGGTCGTAGAAAAAGACACCAACGGAGCGTCCTGGGATAGTAACTCGCTTTTCGCTTGTTTTTCTGATTTTCTTGAGTCGTTTCTGAGATTTCCTTAGACAACGGCAATGTGCATGTGTCATCGTCTTTGGATTGCTCCTGTTTCTGGTTTAGTGATGATGGTGATGATGGTTTATCTGAAGGTAGGGAAAATTTTCTTTGTTTTATATCAGAAGTATTTCTCATTTCATCTTTTGTTTCTTTAGGTTGATTTTTGTTTGAATTGGAAGCAGACACATCTCTTTCAACTAACTTATTTTGTTGCTTCAAGCGTTCAACAAGCCAGTTGTGATTCGGTAAATCTAATGCCAATCTATTTTGACTTGCCTTAAAGTCTGTATTAACTTCTGATTTTTTGTTAGTGTTTTTTTGCTTTTGCTTTTTTCTTTGACTTTTGATATTCATATTATGATCTACTGTTTCTGTATCGCTACAAGTAGTGTTAGCATTATGATTTCCTTCTTTACTGCCTAATTTTTCTTCATGGCATGTTGCTGTGATATCCATGGCATCAGTTGCAATTTCTGATTCTTCTTTTTTGGTTGGGGAATTGTTCACTTGTTTAGCTGGCACATGTTGACCTGAAGCTGAATGAATACTTTCTTCTTCTACTTCAGTATTATTGTTCTCGATTGTTTTTTCTTTCACTTTAGCAGGACTTTCTGTTATAAGTTCAAGTTTATCTTCTGTTTTTAAATCGACACTTTTTGCCTCAGCAGGAAATTTGTTTTCATTTCCAACGGTTGTTTTAGCAGGTTCTTCCTCGTTTGCAACAGAAAGCAAAGGTGGCGCTGCAGGCTGTTGCGCACTGTCATCGTTAGTTACATCAATTATGAGATCTGGAGACGGAATATCCCTCTGTAGATTCTCTTTTTGTAACGTCGTCGAACTTTTAGAAGTAACAGCAACGTCCCTACTTTTTTTAGCTCGCTGATCTTCCATGATACTAAGTGTATCTTTACTTCTTCTATCCCGTGACTCTCGAGTATATTCCAAAATTCGATTCTCCATTTCCTTGATTTTTTTTTCTTTTTCCTGTATTATTGGTATTAAGGAGCGTTGTCCGGGTGGTAGATCTGAATGCTTACATTGTTTCATATTAAACTCGGCAGCACTTTGCTCCTTCATGGCCAAAACCATTGCCTTATTTGGCATTATTACGTCTGATATCCTTGATAGGTTATAAATATCATGAGGTGAGCTTAATCGTTGATCAACTCTTCCTTCGAAACGCGAATTGTAAGGGTGATGTTTGTGAGGAAATGTGTGCATAACGGCATGCTCTGGTCTTCCTCTTCCATTTAAAAATTCATTTCTAAATGGCTTTTTATTCACATATTGCATTGTTCGTATGTCATTTACCATAGCAGCATCATGATCTCTTTTGTATTTGTCCTGCCTTAGCTGTTGATCACGTGCCAAATCCTCAATGAGCAAACGTTTTTGTTTTTCCAGATCTTCTGTTAATCTTTGTTTTTCACGAAATGATTGTCGATTTTGATCATCAGTCATTAAACGTACATACTCTTGGTTAGCTCTGTAATAAGCATCTTGCTCCATGTGTTTACGATTATTATATTCATGCTCACGCTGCTCTGCTCTTGCGAGCCATTCTCTTTTTTGAATGTCTAATGGCATGTTCTGCATTTGGGCATGCCTTTTGGCGTCAAGCCATTCTGGTGGACGTTGAAAAGCTTCACGCGCTTTTGCCAATTCATGATTTCGAATGATTTCTTCCGCATGAGAATGTGGCAATTCTATTCCTGGTATGTAAGGAATTGACCTTGGTGTCATCAAAGGAGCTGTTTGTTCCGATGGCAATATCGCATCGTTATTTGGAAGTCGACTCGCCATATGAATCATACTACAGTGTTCATTTTTGTAAATTCTTCTTTGATATTGGCAATCATTGTCTATTTTCTAAATATTAAAGCTCACAAAATTAGGACGACGAGTGTGGTAACCCTTTTAACAATGGAAGTTGTAGTATATATCAAAGGTAGGTCAAAAGGTTAGGTATTTAAATCACATTTGACAATGCATTGTGAATTATATCCCAAAACAATACCTTATGACGACAAATGCTTTAGACAAAAACATTTTTATTAGCATTGCCATGACAACTGACGGAAACAATTAGACAAAAATTACCACTGGGTATTCCTTTGTTTAGCAGCTTGCGCTTATTTATTATCACCGCTCAGAAAAAAAATTAATCCCCATTGTGTATAATAAGAATTCGGATTGAAAATTAATAAATATTTTCAATGACCTTTAACTTGTAATGAGCAAAACAAAGCTAAATTTACCAATATTCTGGACAAAAAACCTTAAGAAACCAGTCTAATACTAAAAACAGTATTAACAACAACAACCTAGCGATTAACAACAAGCAAACAAATAAACAAACAAACAAAGATGCATACAAAAGCTAGCAAATAGGATTAAGCTAAAGTACTGATAAATGCTGATAAAAGAAAAAAACATATCAAAACATATCAAAACATAAGCTCTATAATAATTTAATTTGGTTCAATGAGAAACGTCAACAAAAAGTCTTGAACAATTTTCCATTACTTCACAATGTCAAAGTCAACAATATATAGTATTAGTTATAATAATAATAATCCCTAGAAGCAGGTATTTTGGCAAGCACAATATTGATTTTACATCCTTGTGTTTCATCATGACATCCTACCGTTTCCCTTTTAGCAAACCTAATATGTCTTTAATAACCGCACCTCACATGCTTTCAGACTCAATTAGTTTTTTCTATCCAGAAATTGCAGCAGAAACAAAGAGGCTTACAGCTCATAACGCGTTATCTGCTAATTAAAATTAATAAACGTGATTTTAATTAAGAATTAGTCAAGCGAATGACAGTCTTAGTCCAATATGATGAAATGATTCAAAGCAGATTTGATAAAAACAACAACAACAACAACAACAACAACAAACAATGCTCATAATGTCGTTTTTTTGTTTAGCAAGCAATTACTTGCACATGACTGAACACCCACTGGCAATGCAGCCGATTTTGCAGCATTTGTACATTTTAATTGTCCCAAAGACATCACGTAAAATATATAGATCCATAAAATTAATTCACTGTGAAAAAAGACAGCAAAAAAGAGCATATTCATAAACTTTGTTTATGAGTTAAAATTATATCCATTAACTCTATTCAGTTCGCGGTTTCTCGAACATACAACGCCTCCGCTAAAGAGCCGACAGGGGAGTTAAATTGAATTTCCTTCGTATAAAATATGTATTTGCCATTCAGTTATTTGCAGATACAAAAACATATCTTCTTTTTATATACGTAGGTCTAATTTTAGCAAGGCTAATGACGAGTATTTCCTGATAAAATATTTTTAGGTCTCCAGCAAAGACGACAAAGGTCATTGTAAAGTTCTCTGATTACTTTGCAAAGCTTCACATCCGCGCATTAGCTGTAGTTATAAAATGTTTTTTGTCCTCCATGTAATGGTAGCAAACGTTTAATTTTGCATTTTTCGGAACTAAGAAGGTTGAAGACAAGAAGCGATAAAATTTTAAAAAAAGTGATTTTTCGCTCAGCCAAGTATCATCAGACTATATATTTTGCAGCAGAATAAATTTCTATTTCATTCTTAAATTTTATAATTTGGCACAATAGGTAAATAAAAGAAATAAAAATCGAAGTTATAGAATAAATATGGTATGACTAAGAACGCACAGGGAGTATAAAGGACAACCTAGATCCAAGACTCTTTAATCCCTATGGTTCGGAAACCAAAAACAGCTGAAGATGTCAAGACCTCTACAGATGTTAGACGAATACAAACATTAAACAGACATACATCACAACACAGTCTAAAGATCCTGCAATTTAGTTATAGCATCTTCAAATTATAAAATTTAAAAGTGTAGCTACGTAAGAATTTTATTTGCTGTGAAGCACATAGTCTGATAATGTGCAACAGTGCTGGCCGAAATATCACTGTTATATACAAAAAGTTAAAAAATCGTTCTTTGTATTTATTTTTTGCATCAAAACCACTTATCGTAAGGCAGGAAAAGTGTTCAAAAGGAGCAAAATAATGTTAAACAATTTTTTGTTGTGAAAGTTTATAAAAAGTCGAAATACTGAAATCGTGAAATTGCTAAGAGAGTTCTTGCACTGCAGACGTGTTAAAACTTTTTTAAAAACGTGTAGCGCCACAAATTGGGGTAACACAAGTATTTTACGCATTTAAGCTGGAGTAAGACATTTCAATGAGAACCTAACCTATAAGATCAAAATGTATACACTAAAAATATAACATATGTAAAACTCGAAATCATAAATGATCTAATATTCCCTTTAAACTTTCAACCTCTTTACATGCAGATTTGACCATAAAACGAGCCCTTTCTTCCAACTTATAGTGTCTTAAAGCTGACTTTATTGTCAGGGGACTTCCTGACTTGAAGAATAACGATTGTATTTTTTAATCCTTTTATCATTAATTCCTTTATATAATTAATTCTGTTTTTCTTTATACTTACATATCCACACATATAAGTCACCATTAAAGATGTGATGAGTTTACTGGCTTAAAAGTTGATGAAAAATCTCTCTTATAAATAATTAATCCTTTTCATGTCTGCTTAAATAGTATGACGTAACATATAGAAAACAAAATGTTGAATGTAAATTAACATTCTCGTCTCTTCATTTTTAATAGAAAATGTAAGAGACAAAAATATCGATCCAGTGTCAGATTGTTTAATACTCTCCATTGTTGCAAGACAATCTTAATACTTACACGCATTGTAAATTACTTATAAATTAACTGACGAATCGATACAGGGAAGTTTCTTGGTAATTTCAGGAAAGAAAATAGTCACATGTCATATCTTTACTTATCTCGAGTTTTAAATACTTATCTAGGCGTTAAATGTATACTTTACACATTCTCCTTGTTCTAATTTACACAGTCTAATTTATATCACTTTCATGACAATGTCACTAAATTACAAATAATTGGGGAAAAATTGTGGTGGTTTTACAGGCTTTTCTGCTTACATAAGCTTTTTTTTCAATCATAGATTTATTCTACATGAGCTAAATAGCTGTTTGAGCGTTGAAAAAATGAAGCAAAAACTTCATACTTACGCAATTTATTATCTTGATTAAATTAATTTAATATTGTTATGGTTGTTGTTGTTGCCGTTGTTGTTGTTTTTATTACTGTCTTTGCTCGCGCGACATAGTATTTTATATACACAATAATAATAAAACCAAAAAATTACTTCTACAATTTCCAAAATATTTCAGTGCAATGATTCTCAAATACAAATATTATCTCAACATCCAGAATGTTCAATTAACTCGTCGTCACCCATTGCTAATGCTGTTAAAAGTTCCAAAGTAATATTAATAAATATCTGTTTGAAATTTAAAGCAGAAGTCTTCCGAATAAATAGAATAACACGTTTTATCAATGTTACTGACTTGAAAATCTAACACACGGTTAATAATTCACTAATAATAAATAGCCACAATAGAAGGAGAGAGAGAGAAACTCCATTGAAATAGTGAATGGCCATTTTATTTGAAAACATCTGTGCACCTGTGGGACAGAAAATGGATTCCTCTAAAACATTTATAAATGATGTTAACGTTTTTCAAGAACATAAATTCATAAATATTAGAAAAGAAAACACCTTGTCAATTATTTAAGTAATTGTATATATGTGTATACTATTGACAACACCACTTCTAAAGCGAGCTTTGAATAGACGATTGTAAAACCGAAATGAAACGTCTCGGTTTTTAAATGGCTATTTTATTACAATACCATGCTTGATTGCTTTTCAAACAAAGCATTACGTCATGTCATTATTGTCGTTTAATACAAAGGAGACATATCAAAGAGAAAAGCAGGAGATTAGCGGAATTCCATACATGGTATCTAGCTTAAATAAAAACGACATGTAATCGGTTTTAATTGCTTTGCTCTGGTAACATAATTACACTGTGGTTTGTGTCACAAAAAGGAATCGAATTACGTATTAATTAAAATCACAATTGGCTTTAAAAAGTATGAATTATAAAAAATTAAAGCCTTTTACACAAGCATTCATGTAATGTATTCATGATCCAATGTTTTGCTAACCTGTTTAAACTTTTTTTTTAAATGAATCATGTCAATAAGAACAAGAGATTCCGAATGTTGAAATTGCATGCATGAATTTTCTATCCAAGCATGCAATTTTATGATATTATTTTTTTGTACTTGCATATATATTTATGTCCTTAATACAGAGCTTCAAGTTTGTAAATAATTTTAAGCTTTTGGACTGTGGATGAAAACTGTTTTAAATACACGTTTCCCGAATTGCATGTTTTTTAAAGTTTTAGAATTTTGATGTTTTGACTTTAAGATCATATTCACCATCATTGAATTGGTGTGTGTGTAAATTTTCAACTTAATCCGACATGTGAAAATGCTGTTTTGGGGGTATTAATGTTACGGTCAAAGTCTTCTTAATTTTTGACTTGTACTAATAAGCTTGTTTCAAGCAGAGGTCGATTAGTACAAAATTATAAAAGCTGTTTTAACAGGTTGTTTGTTTGCTGTATGAATATAGAAATTTCACATTTTATCAAGTTTCATGTGAGGTTTTCGAAAATCACATTCATTTTGTTTGAGAAAGTTGAGAAATAGCAGCGGTACATCAAAGAAAACTAATTCGGGAAAGGTGTATTAACGTTTTAATATGTTTACAAAAAACTGAAGAATTAGCAGCCAATAATTAGGAAAACTCAGTTTCTTATACTAAAACAAAAATGAATAAAGCCAAACTCCACTCCTCATCTTACAGGGGTTGGGTGTGGCACACCCTTTTTATCAAAAAATTTCATATAGAAAAAATAATTGTTCCAACAATGAGTAAGTTAGAAAATACAGAAAAAAATCTTACCTTTAAAAAACATTTTCTTAGCAAGTAATCGTACGCTTTAATTATCGTGTTTTTAGTATTTGCCCGTCAAAATGAACACGCATGTGTCAATATTGACATATCTGCCAGTGATTTTTCGGTGGTTTTTTCGTCATTTTATTTGATCTAAGATAACTTTACATTTAAATATAGTTGAAGTTTATCGTAGACACAGCTGAATGGCGCGAAAATACATCTGGATAAACAAAATCAAAAAAAAAAATAATAATAAAATTTCGTTTATCTTTATGCAGCGATTTTGTAAATAAGATAACTGTAGTTCCAATAACTTTCTTTACCTCGTGATTGTCTAGCTATATATACATTTTGCAGAAACGTTGTTTTAATGAAATATTACTTGTTTTTGTTAATCATCAAATTTTCATCTCATTTAATTATTATCTACAAATTTTAATATTATATTGTAAATAAAAAAAGATAATTAAATTTCGACAAAAATAACCTGTATTCAAGGCATCTTCTGCTTCAGAAAATTTATCAGATAACTTTTGAGTAAAAATTTTCTCTATAGTAGGGCTGACCAAATGTAGTCAGGTTCTGTATGTTTACTTTTTTAAGATAAAAAGATATTTGTCACATAACAATACTTTCTTGCGAAACTGCTTAGATTCCTCACGCTCTTTGCAGAAAGAATTTTTGAAGCGTAACAGAATTTTTTGTTGTTGTTGAACCTTAAAGTTTCTTGAGGACTTCGCAAATTCCCTAAAAATAGTTTTCCTATTTGGTGAGAAAATTATAATTTTCTGCAAAAAAATATTATCGCCCTCTTTTAAAATGTATCACAAAATGAACCCTTGATTTATTAAATCCGACAAATTTGATCGTGTAGCTATGTTGAATGTTGTATGATGTTGAATGTTGAATTCAATTGTCGAATTTGAATTTTCAAAATGTGAATGTATTCAAAAGACGTTGACTAATCAACAAATTACAACTAACCACACTCTCTGGTTTAAATGGTAAATTTAAGGAATTGAATCAAGAAAGGTTGATACACAATTGAATTCATTTAAAACAGTACTTTTCGCTAAAAATAAAATTCATATAACTTCGGTGAAAATTGAAATAATGACTTGAAAAATGTTATGGCATGGTTCTACACCGATTTGATGAGATTGATACAAAAAAATTTCTACTTTCATTACAGTTTCTACTTTTAGCCGTTTTTCAGGGACGCTAATAAGCGTTCAATTTGACTATGGATGTAGGATTTGACAAAGATACATGTGCAAAAAACATTAAGAGCAATTCTCATGATTAAAGTCAGATAGGGTCTAAAAAAATGTATGCAACATTTCGGCTGTTTAACACACTTTCCCACTGCCTAATATTTGGAATGTACAAAACCAGAATTTCACGAAATATTGGTCGTAATCTCCAAAAAAGCCACAAAATTTTCCCATGCTTTTTTTTTAAATTCTGTTGCATGATACCTCAAAACTTAAGTTTGGACAGACCAATTTTACAGCGTGGGGGGGGGGGGGGTGGAGGTTGTGTTTTATCACTGTAAATTGTTTCCTTTTGCTCAACGTGATATAATAGGTTAAAGAGACAATAATTGAATAACAAACTGGTGTTAACTCAGTTTGTGCTAAAATTGTACTTTTGTTCCTCGTTTTTATAAACGTTTTTTTTTTTCAGATCAGCCGTTATCAAAACATCCACCTTCAGCATTTTCAAAAAAAACGAGAGAGTAAATTTTCCAACTACCGAAACTTTCAAATGCTACATTGCTGAACTAATGAAATGAATTATTAAAATACTTGGTGTATTGAAATGGAACTTGCTCAGAAGATATTAAATTCCAATTATCAATTTTGCATAACAAGATTTATATCCTGAAATTTCCAGAAGTTTCTAAAAAGAGATCCAGTTATAGTTTTCAGTTTTTCGGAGAATACTAGCTATATTTGTATTTTTTTATTTATTCAGTTGCATTTTATGTAATTTAACATTGCAGATTGGTTACCATAACAATTGGAATTGAAATTTTATGCTCAATGATTTGCTTTCCCCATATTCCTCGGTTTTCAATGTCTACTTCAATTTCAGAACTTCCCAGGTTGTTGGAAACCACATGTTACTAAGGGAATCAACAAGCCGCAGGGCTTTTTTTATATAAAGAAATAGACAAATTCTTTAATTAAAAAAAAAAAGTACATTTTATTTTTAATTTTTCATCTTCAATTTAATGAATGAAAATAAAAAAAGACAAAAACAATTTTCTTTTTTTATAGTAGGAGTAATTCGTGTATCTAAAATCACATTTGAGCCCATTTGGAAATGTTTTGAAAAAATTACTGACAGCATGGATGTTGCCACCTAAGACGACAAGAGAATAAAGTTCTAACGTTGTACGCGCAGAAAGTAAGTCGTTTTAATTCTAAAAGCAGAGGTGTTGGATAATTTATTTTATTTCATGAGATTTTTCAAACTTTGTTTAAACAGAAGTATAAATAACTCGAAAACGTACATCAGCCACTTATGGTATAAAACAGATAGTACGATTTTCTATCGTTGCTTCAACAAACAAGTTTGTATAGCTGGGAATTTATAAAGCATAAAGCGTCTACGTACAGTCAGCTGATATGACGATGATGCTTCAAACAATTTGAAAATCTGATGTATAAACCCACACGTGAATATAAAAGTCCACATATAGTTAAGCATAGTTATTTCAGCTACACCTTTTGCTGCAAGAGTATGGTCCCACCAGCAAGAAAGCCCACCAATGAAAAAGCTTAATTAATTAGGGTCTAGTTGTGTAAAACAAATACTCAAATCTGTTTTTCTTTGTCACTTTACCTCCTGCAGGCGTGAAATCAGTTATGTTTGGATTATACAGCGGAATTTGAGATGTTATGTACAGCATATACTCTCTAAGTAGCTACAAAAATTTTCCGTCTCAAATTTTCCGCTTTCCACAAGCTTTTCCTTTTTGTGGTGATATCTACAAGAGTTAAGAGTTCGAATATTATTCTAATTGAACATGTCTTTACAATATTTACATTTGAAATCTAACCGTTCCTGAAACATTTAGTACGTGGAGAATTATCAATTTGCAATGGAGCTACAAGCAAAATGAAAAATTTTTAGAAAGGTTCTGATCATTGGAAAAATTCTTCTTCAGAAGTATAAATAAATGCAGATTTCACTGTTAAGTTTCAAGAACTAAAGTAGCTAGCTAAGTTTTTCCCTTTTTATTTTTTGTGCATATAGCAATAACAAGCTTATCCTCCAGACAAAAACAGCTAAAAATCATGAGAATGTTATTTATTATGATGCAATTTTGATCCAAGAAAATCTTATTAGAACGAGGATAGGCTCAAATAGACAAGAATTTAATAAAAAACAAGAAGCAAAAAATTTCAATACGAATTGACTAGCTACGACAACACCTTAAAAGACAATAAGAATATAGCTACCGACGTCTATTTTTATATTATACAACAATTACAACTGAGATCTATTTTACAGACGTTTTTATCCCATGTCTTTTAGTAGTTTTGAAGTTAATTAACGAAATACAAAGCAGTCTAAAACTCCCAAAAGGATATGTTTACGCCAGAAAACTATTGAATAAAAAAGCATGTAGCTAGTTATTTATTTGTTGCAGTTATAATGCAAGTGCTGCCTTTAAAGATTTAATTTTGTTTTATTTGACATAACTTATGATAAAATTAATTTGGCAGATAAGTCAAAGCGGATTTAAACAAAAAATGACAATGTTTGTACAAGCAATCTAACGTTACTTACTAGGGAACTGACTTTTATAGCTAAAGACATTGATGATGATGAGATCTCGTTGATCTGATTTTAAAAAGTGACAAATGTCACGATAGCTTCATTTGAACAAAGTGTTGTTATTTTCTTTTCAACTCCTTATTAATTGCTTGCTTTTTTCTCTTTTCTCATTTGATAGGTTGAAATTCTATATAAGCATCATTGGATTTTAAAAAACCTAAAGACAGAGTTGCTAGACTCTTTATTTGACTTCTGCCTGGAATAATTTTCAAATAAATGTTAAAAAGCTTCTTTTTACATATATTAAGGCAACATTACGAGTTAATTTACCAAAAACAAAAACAGGAAATTATTTATTACTACAAGAGAACTAATTTAATTAAAAATATTAAAATATTTTTCAACAAAAAAATAGATTATAAATCCTTACTAAACTAGTAAATTTGTTTTTATGTTTCCATCTCAAACATCACAGCACGAATGTACGTTTCCCTTCACCTTTCTCTTTTATATCTTAGCAATTCGTCACGTTACCATGTAAAAACTACGTAATTAAACCATACAGGGTTATAAAAAAAACTTATTGTCCTATTTTAGCCGATCTACAACAATTATAAATTAATTGGCAATAGCCTCAAATAACTGATTAAAATCTCATAACAATTATACACTGATGAGTGTCGTAAATATTTATGTCATAATGGTCGTTTCATAGGCGCACTAAAAATACTCCATGGTCACTTTAATTGTAACTTTAGAGGCGCGTTGCTGTTTCATACTTCCTCGGCATTTCCGTCAATATGAAAAATATCTCATCTCTCATCAGATAATTAATAACAATGAGATTAAACAGGAGTAAATAGCCATATAATCACCATCAATATATCTGCATTGAGTTTACCGTCATGAGGGGTAAGTTTATTAGACGAGAAAATAGCAGCTAAATAGAAACCGATCTTGAATATGCTAACCCTGTCCTTTTTTAAACATATGCGTATGAGAAATAGAAAGGAGAGAGGGGGCGATGGTAACACTATTAGTCTATGTGATGAACTGTCACAAAAACAATAGGTGGCTGTTTTTATTGCACAGCGATACCACAGCTTCTTTTCTTAACCCTATTCGGTCCGGGGTTTTTCGAACATATTATGACCGGGGGGCAGATTCCCCCCCCCCCCTCAATAACTTTTCATAGGCTTGTTCAAATTGAATAAAACTTGGCACACTTATAGTACGTCACAAAAGGAACAAAATGGCGCCAATAAATTTTTGCTTGCGTCAGCACATTTTCTGTGCCGTCATCAAAAGCTTTAAATTTGTTCAAAATAGCACCATCTGCTTAAATTAAAATTACTTTAGTTCTAGAGCGAATTTTTACATTCTGTTTGAAGTTTCTGTAAGCTACATAAAAGTTATTTAACATATTTTCCGGTTTTTACATAGATCGCATGAAAAGTTGCTAAAAATTGCCCGAAAATCCGTTTTTTTCGATTTTTGGGTAAAATCCGAAAAAATCGGGAAATCGGATTAATCACGTGTCCAAAACAAGGAAAATGATTCTTCTTGATGAAAAAAAGTTGTGTTGTAAGTTTCAAGTTCTAAGGATATTCCTAACAAGAATTATTATATTTTCCCCATTATAAGGGTTTCATAGATTTTTTAGGGGTACTTTCGAGTAATAGCCAATATCAAAGCCTCTGAAAGGCATGGGGCCTAAACATTTGGCATGCAGGTGTCCAATAGATAAATATTGAAACTCGGTAAGTATCATAGCCATGTCGCATAGCGTTAAGGAGTTATTAGAAAAAAACCGTCAGAGGGTTAAGTAATATCCGAACATTTTGAGACAATATTTTTTCACTTTTAATTACTTTAACGCGTATTTCTCACGTCAGTTAATTGCATCTTAATCTAGCATAATGGCTATCTGCCATATTTAAAGAATCTTGTCATGCTAAACCATATATCTTGTGTGGTTTAGAAATTACGCGCATGCGTGAAAGAAAGAGAAGAAAATGAAAATTAATAGCTGATGATAATTGAAACTATTTTAGCAATATACGCTTTATATTCATTGCAAATGTCCTTATTGCCATTCTCTCTACCGTTCGATAACCCAAGGAAAAAAGAAATCTACGCCAAGGGAAATCATCCCTAAACGTGTGCTCTTGCATGATAATTGACGTAGTCCTTGACCACAAGAATTGATCTGCGCTCATAAATCCTCGCATTTAGCTGACCAACGTGTGTGAAACTAAACTAAATTCCTCTAACATGTTTATTGAGTGAAAAATAGTGTTGGCTGACAGTGTTATTAAAAGAATGAATGTGAATTAAATGTTTCTGAAACACCCACGTACTTCTCTATCGGTTTTTAATCTACTAAACGTGGCTTTGCTTTTGACTCTTAACTACTTTCATCCACCACGAAGAATCATTAGGTTTTGTGTAAAACCCTTTATTATCACAGATTGTCCCCAAGAGATTCGCATTGTTCTAACTTTCAATTACGAACAGTTGTATTTAAAACCTTTAATTGCATCAGGTAGTAAACACATTTTTCAAAATTAAAATATAATCGCTGGAAAAATTATTGTGGAAAATTTTAATGACAAAACGAAAGAATCTTTCCCGGATGACAAAAAAAAGGATCTCTTTATGTTTTTTCGCAATAACATATCTAAATTGTATTGTGAAAAGGAGGTTTAAAGGAGCAGGAGATATACCTTAATAATTACCATTCAAATCATCAACTTGATCTGTTAAAAAATAAAAGAACGTCTAAGAGCAAGTAACCGTTAGAAAGAAGATAAAGATGAACTTAAAATACGTTATAAATAAAGATGAAGTACTAGCGAAATACAAAGTCAAGACTGAAGAATAAATCAGCATTAAAGTTTCCCCGCATATGATCACAGATTAAAGGAAGTCTAAGAGCTTGTAAAGAGGGCCAGGGGAATATAGAGAATCGCAGGAAAGCGAAAGTCTGTTTATAAAAGAAAACGTTTTTACTTCTTAAAACATTGAATTACCAGTAATCACATTTTCCTAGAAAGAATTTGTACAAAGTCAGACTGAAATAAATTATCAGAATTACATTTGACTTGCCTTTCATAGGAAACCAAGAAAATATTTTCCTGGTTTCCTATGAAATTAGAATTTATCAATTAAAAAATTTTAATAGAAATGTCTTAAGTGATATTTAATAACTTTCTTATTTTCGCTAAACAACTTTAATATCTGTTCGATCATATCTAAAATTGGTTGTGTTTCATACTATTCAGCAAGATAATATAACTGACCAAGGGTTTACCCTGATCGTTACACAGCCTCCAATTTTAGATACAAAAAAAATTTGATTTTCGACAATATAGGTCAGGCCAATTTAAAAATTTTGGAGGCACGCAATCAATAAAAATTTTAACTGTGGAATGAGCGTATAAAAACTGTGATAAATTTACTGTATTTTTCAGCAGGCAGTCCTTAAAAACAGAGAAATTAAAACTTATATTTTTGACAGACGGTTTTGTAGATCCGTATAGACTTTCACTAGCTACGTGTGGCGATTTCAAACATAATCCAACATGCACAGAACAGATATTACGATAAAAAGAAAAAAGTGATAAAAAAAGTGTTGTTTCTACTTTACGTAAAATGTAAAAACGTTTATAAATTACACAGACGAAAAAAAAAAATGTTTTTATACTTTCTATAATTACTCAAAAAAATCATCTAAACTCGCATTACCCATTTCGTTAAGGCGGTTCCCCTAGAAAAAAACTATATCGCAGAGGATTGTCTTTTCTGAAGATACTTGATGAGGATATCATAGTATGTGACAGTACGACAAAATTAAGTCAAAAATTTCATTGATTGGTTGCCATGGTTACCCGTTGCTAGGAGAAGTATAGGCAAAATATGACATTTTGCTGCTCGACGCCTAACCAAATAACTGAATAACATGCGTTATTTCAAGCGCTTTTTTGGCCGCTTTTGTTCCTCAAGGGTCACCTGTATGCGCATTTTCGCAAGTCTTCCAGAGAACTGATGCGGTATTTTTTGGACGACAGAAAAGCTAAAACAGGGCGAAACAGGCAATATCTCGACAAAATAACTGAAAGACAAAACTTCGATTTGAAAATCGGTTTCGTTTAAACACTAGGTGGTACTAATGCCTGCATCCACAGAAGAAATTGTAAAGCGTGGGTGCTTCGATCTTGAGAATTCTTGTTTTGCGTGGATTCTTAAACGGCAAAAACTTAAACGGCAAAAAACTTGTTTAATTAAAGATTATTTTATGCACATTCTTGACTTGTGGATCGACAAAAGGTGTACGCCAGCACTATTTCGACCCGAAAACCACCAAATACCTAAGTCTTTTGATGACGAGTAAACTCTGACGAGTTCACTTCGGAGGGTGCGTCGTTAAGACAGCTTTCTGAATGCTTGTGGAACACCACATTTAATATTCAGAGCTGTCATATATTGTCTTAGGAGGCCCTAAAGTATCTTTTAGCTATTGCAAGGAATTAAACATCGACGGAGGGGCAAGAAATCTGTCTAAAAATGCGAAAATGGTTGCTATGGGCGTTGCTATGCACTTATATTTGCGGTTGATTGGAAAAAGTGGCAGCACTACTTGCCACGGTATTCTAAGATGAATTTGCTGTCAGAAAACAGCTAAATGACAATTCTTGAAATTTAGAAATTTTTTCCTAGGGGAACCACCTTAAACTGTCAAGACATTATTTAAAAAAACAAATGTTCTGTTTCAATACACCTCTTCACAGTAAGTTGTTCGCTCATTTTCTGTATTGAGTGAATTTAATAAGGGTTTGACCATGGGCATTATTTACATTTATATTTTTCTGAAGAAATAATTAGTCTCAGGGCCAGTAACCCTACTCAGGGCCAGTAACCCTACTCAGGGCCAGTAACCCTACTCAGGGCCAGTAACCCTACTTAAAACATATGTGAAGATTTGTACCTTTTTTTTTTTCAAAATATTTCACAAAAAAATTATTTCACTTTCCTTCATGGTCCAGAGCCTTCTTAATTTATAACAGTTTAGTTCCTTTTTCCAATTCTCAATAAGAGCATTGTAACAAAAGAAAGATTTATTTAGACAATGGATAGCTGAAACTGTGAACTCGTGTGTTATGCTAAATAAAAGCAATGCAATATGGGTTCCTCGTATTCCTAGCCTCGTTCTCAAGTCACCTTAGAACTGAGGCTTGGAATGGTAGAATAAAATCAAAATGGCTACGGAAAGTGGAAGTAGCAGTGCTGTGAGTAAAGAAGAGTTTTGGAAACTGTTATTGAGAGATATTAATTTATTGCAATTATTAACGAATCAAAAAAAAAAAGTTGCTAAATTAGATACTTGGGGAAAGTCTTTGTCTCTTTTTTCTGCGTTCACAATAAAAGAAATTAAAGAACATCGCTTAAGAAGTGGAAAGACGCCAGAAAGTTCAATTATTGAAAACTCTTGGAAGAAAGTTTAAAAACGAGAGATATTTAACTTCAGATTCAAGGAGTACAAAATGGAATAAACAATGCTTTTATTTAAAATGTCAGTGTAAGCATGAAGAAAGAAAAATGAGATGTGTCTGTAGCACTGTCTAGATCAAATCTTTAATGTGCTTAAAACTTTTTAAAGATCAGGTGTTAAAAAGCGATATTGATTTCGCCTACTTTGTTTACATTTTACCATTTCAAACCTCGTCTCCATGTGTAGCGAAGTATTGCGCAATCGAATACAAGAAACCCGTATTGCAATAACGTTAATCATCTAGTGGAAACTTCTTAATTATTCAGAGCGTTTAAAGTAAATTTGACAAACCGAGGAAAAATTAAATGTGACAATGTGTAATGGCTGAGAAAGGAAATATTAATTGTATCTATGGCCTAAATTGTGTAGCTTTTAGTAATAGTAGAGGATAATGAGTGCTTGAAGTCGGGCGTGAAAGAGACAAAGTAAGTTACATTACCATTAAGTTTGCTGCGATAACTTGTTTGCGTATCTCTAAAGCCATATAGCGGTCATTCGATGGCTGAAGACGTAAGACACTGCTGAAGTAGGGGTGGAACACGAAACCGTTTGTTACCTTAGTATTTCTTCTTTTAGATCCACAAGTAGCTAACTAAAATATTTCTTTTTGTTATGATATAAACTTAAGGTTTGACCATACATGGAAACGTGTCTGAGTGGCTTTAAGTAGTTTTTCATATCTTGCATAATCGCAATGTAAGAAAATTCTGATGAATTCCACTTATACTAATATTCGAATTTTTTATTGCGCCCTCCAACTATACTTTAATTATCAATATTGTTATTCTCCCCTTTAAAAAAGTGCACCAGATTTGTGAAATATATATTGGCGTCAAGATCCGTTTGCGTATTTAAGATTTTTTTGCGTTTTTTTTTTAATGACTCTGATGTCAGGGCATGACATAGTTTATCCTACAAACGTTAGAGATAATTGCTTACAAATTGCAATTTTTATTTTTTCTTAGCAATTTTGACGACGTATGTGTGTGTGTTGTCCGAGTATATAGTGATGCCCCGCCCTCCATGGAAACTAAATGAAAGGTAAAAGAGAAGGAAAATGCATTAAACACAAGAAAAAGTAGCTAGCTAGGCTTATAACACGCATCTCGTAACAACAGACAGCAGTAACATTCTAATGTCTCATTTCCATTTCATACTAAATGGTCACCCATTGTCATCAGTTACTCTTAAATGGTCTCAGAATATGAATGCATTTTAAAAGAGCACTGGGATGCCAAAGTTAGCCCTGTTGTGATTGTTGTTAAAAAAATGATAAACATAAATGAACTCTTTCTCAGTAGCCACCAACTCGACTTAACAAAATAACAGAAAACATACAAGAAATAACAACAAATATAAAAGTAAAGAGTGCAAGAAAAAAAGTTAAAAGTACAAAAAAACCATATAAAAACATTTGCACCTTTTCCCCTCTCTTGAAAACAGATTTTTAAAACTAACCATAATATTATTTCACAGCGAGAATTTTCTTGAAATGACTCAATCTCGCCCTATCTTTGCTTTTTATATGACAAAAACAATGGAGAGATAAGGTCACTCAAATAAAATAATAAACTCTAATGCCTTGTTAATTCAGTGCGTAGTCTAAACATTATTCTTAAGTCAAGAAAAACAAGCTACCATGGCGAATAGTCCACAGAATAAAAACAAGCTTAATGAAAGTACATAGAATGTCGTAATAGAATTGATACGTATTTACAAAAACAGCTGCCAGCATGGCTGCCTTTATCGGCAAGAGAAAATCAAACTACTGCATCATAATAATCTTAATTGCTGATAGTATTAAATTATGTCTCCGTAATTAATAAGGTCGCTTATGTGCTAGCTACCATCGTATAATAGACTTTTAACCTTTACTGAATAAAAAAAAATGTAAATGGAATGTTAGAAAAAAATAGTTATAATTAAAATAGTATACTTATATTATTTTAGAAAACAAAAAAGTCAAATATTTGTGGTTGTTTTGTTCAGGTATATAACTTTGTTTTTGTTCGTAGTCAACTTATATAGATCAGCCTTATTGTCATTTGATGAATAGAGAAGCCAAATTCCTTTTTTGATATTGGTGCTTTTAAGTATCTCTACTAATCCTGTATTATTATACAACTAGCTCTATTATTAAACGATACGATAATACTTTTTACTGGCGGTGACTTCGTTTGCAATAAACGGCAAGATCTTGAATGGCCATAGAAATGATCAAAAGAAAAAGATTAAAACATTAAAACATTAGATTATGTTGTCTTTCTATTTATGACATAGAAGCGAACACACATGAGCCAATGACAAAGAGTCTTTTTGCGTATGAGAAGCAACTCCGTCGAATTTAGGAACTTATTAATATATATCACTAAAAAAATTAGTATCTTTCAAATCTTAACGAAGTAGTTTTCGTTAGATGTTCTGTTGTGAACATTCTTGTGATAGTGAATATTTAAAACATAAGAAAATCTAAAACAGCTAGCTGTATTCCGTTTATATGTGTTTTCTCACAAGAAAACTAGATGGTCACTTAGCAAGATAAATAATAGTGTATTCAAGTTGTGCTATTAAATTAAACGTGGAGTCAAGCATCGTTACTACCATTAGAACAGCAAGTTATCGTAGATTAACATATTGAAAGCCTTTACTCTCAACCGCTTTCTGGACTTATGAGCTAATTATGCTACAGCGTAATTTAGCAGGTCAGCCGTAGAGATTTTCTTTTTGATTCTCTATGTCAAATTATCTTTTAGATATGAAACTTTTTCTCAAAATCTATGGATTCGTTTAAGTTTGACGTCAAGATATAGAACGACTAAATCCTCGTCTAGCCTTTCTCACCTAAATAAATGCATAATGTGAAAGGCTTTATATAGTTTAA
>JASGCC010003541.1:0-23529 GCA_030067915.1 Hydractinia echinata | reverse complement strand
GCTTTCTTGTAAATAAAGCGTTTTAAAACACAAGTTTAGTCAGTTTGACTTCAGGTTTTGAAGTTTGGTCAGAGCGATGCTTGCAAATGTCACTGAGAGAGGGCCATCTATTTGTTTATAACATCTCGGCTGAAAATAATTCGAGTAAAATAAGGCGACTGGATATTTTTTCAGCATCGTCTGAATGTTTGAGCCCCCCCCCCCCCCCCCTCCATAAAATCAAAAACAAAATCATGATTTTTAAACAAACGGAAATTTGAATGAGTATCTAAAAATAATACATGTTTATACAATAAAATATACTAACATCACGTTATGCAGAACAAAGAAGATAAAAATTCACTATTTTGTAGCAAGTCAAATATATGTTAACTAGGGGTGCTGTGTCATTATGGTCATATGTAAGGTTTCCTTGCTGAGCTCTTTACCATAATACCATATTGCAAATGTGTGAGTCAAATGTGGCACAATTTACCCATGGTTTTTAATGCAAACAGGAGTGTTCAGGATAAAAATGTGTTCTCAAAAAGACAGATGTAATATAAATTTTTATGCTGAAGTGGCGTCTAATTTCATATTGACCCCTCCCCCCCCGCCCTATCTCAAAACATCTTAAAAACAGGCACCCCCCCCCCTAAGCAGAAGGTCTGGAAATATAATATGAAATTAGAAAGCTTAAAGCTTACCTCCCACTTAGAAAAAAGTAATTGAAAATCAACGCAAAGTATTGTACTAATTACGAAAACAATATTCTTTTATACTTGTTTTGATATGCTTGTAAGATATTAAACGTTCATGTTGCAAAATATCTGCTAGGGAAGCAGTAAATAGCGCGCAGAGAAAAATGCAGGCCCGCAAATTCCTGCATCATACAAAGATAAATACTCTATCTATTAGAACAATAGAGAATGATAACCTAATAATAAATAAGAATAATGATCAGCCTGGTTAAAAATTTTATATTCTTATAAAAAAAGCGTGTAATAATAGAAAAGCCCTAGGGACAGATCAATAATTTACTCTTCTTCTTTTTGGAACTCGGAAGTTTTGTTTAATGGGCAACATGTTCAAGCGACCTTTCTTGCCATCCGGGAGATGACGTCAAATTGGGTTTAATCCGAAAAAAATGTAGCCTTATATTTGCTTATATTTTTGGAATTTTACTTGTAACAAGGAGGTTTAAAGAGAGATGGAGATACATCTCAGCAACGTCCATTTAAATTCTATTCAAATTTCTTTTGTTTACGTGCTCCTTTGAACCCATCCGTTGCGCCGCTTTTGCTGTATTTTTACATGCCGAGTGTGAGACGAGTGTTTTAACGACAAAGCAGAACTTTCAAAAAACATATTAAAAGCTATACCAACATAAATAAAACACATGGCTCTGTTGAGCTATAAGAATTAATGCTGGTGAAGTTTATTATCCCCACTTGCAAAACGATTCAGCTGGTATTTGGAGCTTATATTGTGTAAATTGTTGCCCTGAGATATGGTTAATTTTATATCTTGTAGATGTTTCTGTATGTTCCCTCCTAGCACAGCGTCAGTTAAAAGATTGATAAAACTTTTAAAAAATATTACTGCAGGAGGGGTTGCATATTAGTACATATTTTTTTCTTCAAAGTTATTGAATTTTCGTATAGAATCGGTGTTCGGTGACTGTTTCTTTCATAGAACAAAAGAAAATATTAATCATTCGTTACTATCTCTAATTATGCGTTTTTCGTTGGGCAATGATTTACTTTTATTTCTTCGCGTTTTTATTTTCTAATATTGTTTTTTTATCTTTATGTTACCATAATTTCCCTCATATTCGGCTGATTTTACTTATTTTCTGCATGTACCACCAGAAATGTTTAAAAACTGATTTTAAACGATCAAAATACAAAGCAAACGAGTTTTTACCGCTAGAAAAAATAATTTATAATTATGCAGAAATAACAATGAGCAACGGTTACTTTTATAATTTACGCGCGAGATTTCAAAAAATTTGGTTTACAAAACTGAATTTGAAAACAATACAGCAACCTGCAAATCGGCAACGGATGGTTTCAATAGAAACCTCCTTGCTTATAATAAATACTAAATTACTAATTCTCAACATAGTATAAACAGGATAAGATGAACGTTTTTAAAGTGAGAGGTAAGCTTTAATCTTTCATTTTTTAAACACCATAATGATTTCATACCAAATGTAGGGTAAAACCTACGTATTTATTCAATTTCCGCGCTCTGCGAGGAAATTGTTTGGTTTCCACATTCTATCGTCCGGCACTTTTTGCAAATCTCGATAAACCACAGACTTACGATCGTACTGTTCTATTTTTTATTTTTCGTGAAATTATTTTGTTTTCTAACTAGATTTATAACTTTGTGTCTTATTGTATTAATTCTCCAAAATCTTTTTCAGAAAATTTTAATCTATGTAGCCCAATTTGCTTTAAATCCTCGGTCCTGGAAATTTTGGTTCCTGTACAAGCCACGTTGGCAATATTGTCGGCCATTTTGACTGTTGTTGACCGTATGCAGTTGTTGCTTGCTCGCTCTCTAAGCCAAAGTACTTTACTTTACACTAGGCTAGACACAGTTTTGTGCTTTAATATACTATACTGGAAATAGTTTTTATTCGTTTAGCTATACTTAGCATCAACTGCTTGACACTTCAAAGGTGAGGGAATTTCGTTGTTTTGTAAAAAAGGGTAGCGAAAACCTGCACGTTGTTTGGAGACGAGGGTGCCGATAAGCCGCATACGCCGTAAAAAGTGCGGGCGTTTTCGGGCGAGTTCGGCGTTTTGAAAAAAAATTCAAGTATTCGCCCGAAAAAACCCGCATAGGCCCGAACAATGCCCGAAAAAAAAAGAAAAAAGACACTAATATGATTCAAAAAACTATAAAAATTAAAATAAACTTACTATGTGGTAGCGAAGTTCTTAAAAGAACTGTTTTTGATGGTTTTTGATAAAGTTTACTTTATAAACAACTTCTATATAAACTTTATTAACTCCTTTCTCTTCAAGCGCCTTCTTCCCAACTATCGTCCGCATGGTTTGTGTTACAAGGAATTGCATTTCGGGAATGTTCCGGGCGAGTTCGGACGAGTTCGGGAAAGTGCGGGCGGTTTCGGGGGACAACCGCCAATTTTATTCGAAAAGTCGCCCGAACTCGCCCGTATATATGCGGGCGTTTGCGGCTTATCGGCACCCTCTTGTTTGGAGCTAAGCTTGCCTGAAAATAAAAGTTTGTTAAGCATACCAAAGTTTTGGTTTCAAAATTTGATGTGTTTAGATATGCAGACAAGCTATACCTAGCATCCTGCATGTCATGACAGTCTGGAATAACCAATAAGATGTCATGTCAACTTAACAATTTTTTCAGTGGCACCCAAACTCGTCCGGCAGAATTTCTAAACGCCTACGATATGTTAATAAAATGCGTAGAAAAGCCCTATATTTACCACCGCCATGAACAATTTCATTATTTCAAAAAATTTCATTATTATTGGCTTTACTTTCCCTTCAAAAGAAGAAAAGTATGAGGTAAATTACCAAAAGAATATCTCAAAAAGCCTTCTGACATGCTTCGCACATACCGACGACAACCAACATTTTTCGTTTTTTTGCTCTATTTTGATAAAATACTGACCAATCGTACACTCGTTCTTGCTGCACATGTCTTTTAGGCATTAGTTCCAGGGCTGTGGGCCTTTTATTTATTTATTTTGGCCGAGCGAGACAATGTACTGTAAACAGAAAAATGGTGGCTTTGTGGCATGTGCAATGAAGGGATTGTCATCATCATCATCATTCTCGGCTTAACGTCCGTTTTCCATGCTAGCATGGGTTGGACGGGGTATATTAATGACCCTCTTCCAATCTGATCTAGACTGTGTTAGATCTAAACTCAACTTCCTCTGTATCAAGTCTGTCCTTATAACCTCCTTTAAAATAATGAATAATGAAAATTTCCTGCATGGTACTCCCTGAAATGCAGACGATGATAAACTGAGGTACCAATTTCTTCAGACTAAGTTGTTCGTTGGTCCTAGGAACGAATTTACTTACTCTGATCTGAAAATCTGCAGAAAATTTAAGCCCTTTCTCAGATTTAACATGACAGAGCATATACATTCCCAAATCAAACAAAGTTGCAAATGTGTATAAAGTTCAATACATGTGCACACATCCTGACCTATGGTTGCCCACACGTAGGAATATTCAACAAATTGAATATTTATGTTCAATTGTGAACAATTGTGATATGTTCAACAAATCCGACGTGGTTTATTGTAAATGTTTAATGACTCTTATGTGTGCAACGACTCATATATGTTTAACCGTCCATATTTATATTTAACGACTCCTCACAAAACATAATCAGGCAAAAATATTATAGGCACTACTTTCTGAAAGCTCAAAGAAGGCGAAATAGACATGTGTATTGCATTTCAAGTAAGAAAAAAGCAGATATTTTGAAAATATTTCGTTGCTTGTATATTATTCATTGAACATATATGACTGGTTGAACATATAAATGACTGGTTGAACATATAATATCACAATCGTTGAACAAATGACTCGAATATAATGACTCGTTGAATATTGCTATATATGAGAAACCATACCTGACAGGCATAAAACTGTTTTGGCTTACTATATCCTATTACAGACTAATTCTCCTAAAAGATGTTGTCTTTTTTATTGGCATTTGTCTGAGGGGGGAGTCAACATCTTGGCCAATAAAAAATAAAAATTCAGATGTAGTTTTGTATATGGGATGACTCACAAATCAAAATGTGTATGCTGAACGCCAATCCGACATGTTTTGAAAATTCATGTTTTACGGTATAAAATATTTAAACTTCGAAGTATTTCACTTCCTTTTCGATTTGTGAGTCACCCCTAATTGTTTGGCTATTCTCTCTTCATCATATTTTAATTTTTATGTATTTTGGTTTTAGTACAGAATTGGATACAATAATTGTTCATTTCGGCATTCAAGCAGTTTATTGAGGTATTTTTTTATCCTATAAAATTTTGCCAGAAATTAAAGTGGTTATGTTTTTATCGCCTCATTTTTAGTATTTTAACTTTCTCTAAACTGTAACAGTGTCAATTGTATTTTCCAGTGTATGATGTTGTCATCAATTTAATCGATTTTCTATTTCTTTTAGGTGATAGGTGGTGTCTGAGAAACGCTCAGAAGTACTGAAAAACTAATACTCAAAGCTCAAAACTTGAATACTGAAAACTCAAAACTTGAATACTGAAAACTTGAATACTGAAAACTTGAAACTTGAATACTGAAAACTAAAAAGCTCAAATACTCAAATACCCGTACTTGTTGTTTTGAACCTGAAATATATAATTGAATTGATTAAAATATTATTTGCGCAGCGTTTTCATTCATACCCTTCGTATAAATAATTGACGTTCCATTCTGCATAGTTTGTTCTTTTGTGATTCCAAGCATGGTTTGCGCAAGTTGTAATCTCGGTTGGGTTGTATACACGTGCGAGGATATTTGCCAGTTCGATTACTCTGTGTTTCGATTGCAAAAGTCTGCCTCAAAATGCCTAATATTTCATTCAGCAACTTTTTTCCGGAATAAAGACCGACGAACTTCCGGAATGTGTTGAAATCTTTAAAACATTTTTGTCAGTTACACGTTTGAATACAAACATCGGTATCCTTGATGCTACTGATATCAGTTTTCTGCGCGTAGAAGATAATTTTGACAGCGGAGATGGGGTTTTGATGCTTGTAAATGGGTTCACATTTGCAATCTTGTGGTCTAAACGTGACTATTTTCTGTTTGACTCGCATGTGCACAACGAAAGCGGGAACATGGCAAATTTTGATAATTCAGCTTTGCTAAAATTTTAAAAGGCTGAACATTTGACAAGTTACATTCTAGACACATACGCTGGTACGCACGCAAGGAGATATGAAATGGAATTTATAAGGGTAAATGTGAGCGATGAAGATGTTGCTCATAGGACCAGGGACCGAGATTGCTAGCTGTTGTTTCAATGTTCATTCCAAAATGCATCTTATAAAACTTTTGTTGACGTTTTTTTACTTTCCTGCTCGCTTGAAAGCAACATAAGCAGGCACGAGGAACCTGCGTACCCACTTCTGTATCTCCAACAGACGGACCTAGGAAAAACGGAAACCTCACAAGAGCTTATGAGTGGCGGAAATTGTTAAAGCCGGTCGGCTTCTTGTTTCTATTCATTTATTTATTATTGATTGATTTATTGTATATATATAAAAACAAAAGAAATATTTTACACGCATTACTTAATAACTCTCTAGTGTAATTATCTAAGACTTAGTTTCCATTAGACGATTTAGCGAAGCGTCGCGTCTCAAAAATCAATACGATATTTTTGTTTAATGGAAACAGTTTCTATTAATTCGTTTTGATACGGTAAGTGCTGTTTCCATTAGTATGGAAGCCGAGAAGGGACAATACACAAATTAAATTCAGAATACACAAATTTATTTGAAAATACGCGAATATGTTTCAAAATCCACAAATATCTTTCAAATCCACAAATCTTTTTCAGAATACGGAAACAATATTTTCAAAAGAACCTTTATACACGAAGTGTTCAAAAATATTATTCCGAAAGAGAAACAATTTTGTTATACAAACGTATTGCTTCTTCCCAATCTCTTGGAGGCATAAATAAGTTAATTTGGTTTACAACATACTGAAAAAAAATCTCTAAGATCTTCGTCACACCTGTTTAAAACAGAAGAAGCTTCAAATAAATATCTCTTTCGTTCAGTATTTCAGAAAGAGTATGTTCTTGAATTTGTAAACCATTTTGATATCCATGCATCTTGGGTAAAAAGAATAGCTGATCAGGTACACCATGAACTTCTACTCATCTTTCATTTGTTTTAGTTTGTTTTGCAGTAAGCCAGAAAAGACAAACCAAGCGCACTCCATATGAATATGATTTCCCAGTCGTAGAGAGTCGTTGTTGACCATTTCTTTAAAAAAATCAATTATCCATGTGGTATACATTCTTTTGAAATGAGACCACAAGTTTTCAATTCTTTGGTTGCTTTGCGAGCTGCCAAACTTGTGAGCATTACTGTCATCGTGTATAAACGATTGGATTGTCACCATTATGCCGTTTTCACTACCGCAGTCGGTTTTTAGAACATAATGCTTTCATGAAATAATGTCAAGGAAACAAAAGGGTCATTGTTGCTCCTGCAAACCTCCAACCATATAACTTTACGAGAGAATCCGTCAACACATCCGTGGATTGGAAAACCGTATGGCTTCAATTTGTCGTAGCCATCCGCATGTCAGACTGCGTTTGGACCTGGTGAAGTATAAATTCTTCTCTTTAACTTCCGAGCTTTCCTTTCTCTTGATTTAACAGGATAGATTTCCCTTACGATTCTCATTACGTTGTCACGGGTAACATGGATGTTATAACTTGTCTTAAGTCTGTGGCAAATTGCTCGGTAACCACTTATGCCAGATGACTTTTCCAGCTCCTTTGAAATTAGGCTATAAGCGGAATCGTCCACGGACTGTATTCCTTTTCTCTTCAACCCCATTTTTCGCAGTCGTCTTTTGAGAGCGTCCTAACACTCATTTGAACATTGTGGTATTTAGAAAGGAATTCTACAATGAATTTGTACTGCATACCACGATAAAATAAGATTGACATGACATGACATTATTTACATCTTGACTGTCCACATTTATGTTTTCAAGAATGCATCTTCTTTGTGTTCCACACTTTGGACAGAAGTATTCAACATCGAAAACTGCCTACCACATACCGCAGTAGCCATTTTATGTATTCACAATTGAGATAATAGAGTTAACCTTATGCATGTAAATTTATACTTTGGAAATGTTTTGTGTAAATTGAGAATAATTTCTGCATTTAAAATGATTTGTGTATTTTGAAAAAGATTTGCATATTCTGAAATTGATTTGTGTATTTTGAAATTAATTTGTGTATTTTGAGAATGATTTTATTGCATTTCATAAAAGATTTATGTATTTGGCAAATATTTGCGTATTCCCAAATTAATTTGTGTATTTTGAAAAACATTTATGTATTCTGAAATTTATTTGTGTATTCAAGAAAATATTTTTGTATTGTCCCTTCTCGGCTTCCGTACATTAGACGTCTCTATTAGTATGCGCACTATGATTATGAGTTTCGTTAATGTTCTCCACCATGGAAACTATTGTCAAAAAACACGTGTTTGAGTACTAGATGAAATTTAAACCAGTGGGAGAGTCCCGATGATTTGAAGATTTTTCTGTTTGATATCTTTTTGTGAAGCAGATATTACTTCTACCAGGTCTTGCCCAGTATATTGGCAGATTTCGTTCTTTTTTCTTCTTGTTTCTTCTTTTATTTGAATCTTTTGCGTTTGTGTCTTTCATATTACATGTTGAAATCCAAACATTTTGAAGTATAACAATTTGCTTACTCAAATCAACTTTACTCGACGCCATTTTGAGCAAAAAAACAAAACTGAACAAGTTTTCATTACTTTTATTATGTTCAAGCAGTTCAAGCAAGCCGAAACGTTTATTCACCTGTTTCCATTAAAAAAATATCGTCTTAAGGGGGATTTTCACGAAGCGAATTGAACGGCGAATTCGACGGCGAATTCGATGGCGAATTCGCTTTTTAATTTTCACGACAAAATAAATTAAGCGCCAAATTCATTGTTTACATTAGTTAACCGTGTTCTGATTGGTCAAAAACTAGCAGCGAAACCTTTAGCCGCGAAAAAGTAGGAACTGTTTCTACTTTTCAGCGAAGCGAATATTTCGATGCAAAATCAAAACAAACAAAACTGCGCATGCTCAGATACAATTCGCCGTCGAATTCGCCGTTCAATTCGCTTCGTGAAAATCCCCCTTTAAGAGCTATCCGTGTTATGTCACTTTCACGATCGGCATGGAGTGATAGCTATCCGATAGCCAATCTATGCCGAAACAATGCATTTTCAAATGGAAACAAAACCCCTATCCGATATGCTTTTTAAGACGCCGCGATAGTAAATCGTCTAATGGAAACTAAGTCTAAACTTTCAAAAGTGTATTTATTCACGCCGTCTTTTTTTTGCATTCTGTTGTTGTTCAAGTCACGTAAGACATATGAGAGAATTCAAAGTTTCTCTCGATTAATTTTCAAGGCTTCAAATAAAAGTTTCACTTCAAATACCACTTAAGTTACACTCTCAAATTAGGCATGTGGCCATCCGGTACGTTTATTTTATTTATTAATGTATGGGGGGGTTCACACTAGAATTTTAAAAGCATGCTATAAATTTAAAGCATGATTTAAAGCGTTGTTAATAATGTGAACGCATTTTTGCTTTATTAAAATGCCTTTCAATTTATGTTTACTTGCTTTAAATAAAGCAAAAATAAAGAGTGCTTCGAGGCACTCTTTATTTTTGCTTTAGCTGCTAAAGGTACATGAAACAATAGAATAAAAATTATGCACAAATATTTGAGTATTAAAAGTGAGGATTTTGAGCGGGTATTATGAAAGTGAAAGTTCATTCGTATGTGAGAAAAACAACAACATAAAAGTTTCGTTTTAAATTTTGTTTACAACTCTCCCTTTGATGTTATCGGCAACTTGCTTTAGTTAAAGTATGCTTTATTTTTATACTAAGCATGCTTTATTCTAGTGTGAACCCCCCTATCTTATATTTGTATAATCTTTGTCAGTTTTGCAATATTTTATTTAGTTTGAACATATGTGGTGCTCTCTAGGAAAATCGACCACTTCTCTTTTCGTATTAAAAAATACGAAATACGGAAATTTCGTATTAAAAAATACGGATTTCGTATTTTAAAATACGCGTATTTTTAAAAATACGAAATACGAATTTTCGTATTTTTAAAAATACGCAATTCTATTTTTAAAAATACGAAATTCGTATTTCGTATTTTTAAAACATACGAAATACGAATTTCGTATTTTTTAAAAATAGAAAATACGAAATTCTATTTTTAAAGATAGAACCTACGAAATTCTATTTTTAAAAATAGAATTTCGTATTTTTAAAACTATTAGTGTATCAAGTGAGTGGTTGAATAAACTGAATAGAAAAATTACTCAATTTTACAAGTTTGTTTTTAATAAGTTTTAAATTGGCTCAATGATTTCACAGGGACGTTTGCTCGTCATTTTAGAATGATATACGGCAACTTTAAAGCTTCACAGGAAAGTTTTCTCGATATTTTAGAATGAAATACGGCAACTTTAGAGCTTCGCAGGGACGTTTTCTCGTTACTTTATAACGAAATACGGCAACCTTAGAGCTTCGCAGGGACGTTTTCTCGTCATTTTAGAACGAAATAAGGCAACTTTAAAGCTTCGCAGGGACGTTTTCTCCTCATTTAGAATGAAATACGGCAACTTTGAAGCTTCGCAGGGACGTTTTCTCGTTATTTTATAACGAAATACGGCAACTTTAAAGCTTCGCAGGGACGTTTTCTCGTCATTTTAGAATGAAATACGGCAACTTTATAGCTTCGCAGGGACGTTTTCTCGTCATTTTAGAACGAAATACGGCAACTTTAGAGCTTCGCAGGGACGTTTTCTCGTTATTTTATAACGAAATACGGCAACTTTAAAGCTTCGCAGGGACGTTTTCTCGTCATTTTAGAATGAAATACGGCAACTTTATAGCTTCGCAGGGACGTTTTCTCGTCATTTTAGAACGAAATACGGCAAATGTAGAGCTTCGCAGGCACATTTTTTCGTCATTTTAGAACGAAATACGGCAACTGTAGAGCTTCGCAGAGACGTTTTCTCGTTATTTAATAACGAAATACGGCAACTTTGAAGCCTCGCAGGGACGTTTTCTCGTCATTTAAGAATGAAATAAGGCAACTTAAGACCTTCGCAGGGACGTTTTCTCCTCGTTTAGAATGAAATACGGCAACTTTGAAGCTTCGCAGGGACGTTTTCTCGTTATTTTATAACGAAATACGGCAACTTTAAAGCTTCGCAGGGACGTTTTCTCGTCATTTTAGAATGAAATACGGCAACTTTATAGCTTCGCAGGGACGTTTTCTCGTCATTTTAGAACGAAATACGGCAACTTTAGAGCTTCGCAGGGACGTTTTCTCGTTATTTTAGAACGAAATACGGCAACTTTATAGCTTCGCAGAGACGTTTTCTCGTCATTTTAGAATAAAATACGGCAACTTTGAAGCCTCGCAGGGACGTTTTCTCGTCATTTAAGAATGAAATAAGGCAACTTAAGACCTTCGCAGGGACGTTTTCTCGTCATTTTAGAATGAAATACGGCAACTTAAGAGCTTCGCAGGGACGTTTTCTCGTCATTTTAGAATGAAATACGGCAACCTTAAAGCTTCGCAGGGACGTTTTCTCGTCATTTTAGAACGAAATACGGCAACTGTAGAGCTTCGCAGGCACATTTTCTCGTTATTTAATAACGAAATACGGCAACTTTAGAGCTTCGCAGGGACGTTTTCTCGTCATTTTAGAATGAAATACGGCAACTGTAGAGCTTCGCAGGGACGTTTTCTCGTCATTTTAGAACGAAATACGGCAACCTTAAAGCTTCGCAGGGACGTTTTCTCGTCATTTTAGAACGAAATACGGCAACTGTAGAGCTTCGCAGGCACATTTTCTCGTTATTTAATAACGAAATACGGCAACTTTAGAGCTTCGCAGAGATGTTTTCTCGTTTCATTTTTCGTATTAAATTATATAATCGTTTCGTGAAAAAAAATTAAAACATTTAATTCGTTTCATAATAATTATTATGAGACGATGTAAAAAAAATAATGAAACGATTCCTATAATGAAAATCGTTTCAATTCAAAAATGAAAAGATCTCGGAGACGATCACTTACTTTTTTTATGTTTTCGAATTTTAAATCACAGCGTATTTTTAGAAATGCGTATTTTTAGAAATACGTATTTTTTGATACGAATTTCGTATTTCGTATTTTCAAAAATACGAAATCCGTATTAAAAAATACGCGTATTTTTAAATACGAATTCCGTATTTTTTGAAAATACGAAATACGGTTTTTAAAAATATACGCGTATTTTTAAATACGCAATTCGTATTTTTAAAAATACGAAATACGGAATTCAATTCTATTGTTTTAAAAATACGAATTAAAAATAGAAGCGGTCGATTTTCCTAGAGAGCATCACATATATTCACGCTACAAACGATAGTCATTCTTATCAATTACCTAACACCAAAAAGCTTCTTATTTGTGGAATTTAAACGAAAACGTAATAGTTTGAAATTGGAAATGTTTTATTCGTTTTCATTTATTTACACGCATGCACCAAAACGTGTAAATTTTTAAAATTATCACCTTCGTATTATGTCGAAGTTATTCAGATAACTAGATATGCGTTATAACCAGTTTACATTCTTAGAAAATTTATACGGATTCAAACAATTATTACGATTCTGAATCCGTATAAATTTGCAAAATCCAGTGTAAAGGCAATCCGTCTAAATTTTTTTTTTAGTAAGTTGACTCATGATTTCATATAAATTGTGTCTTGCTTTATAGTAGGTCATATACCGCAGAGTGCTGGAAATTTACAATATATATATGGAGAAATTTATTGCAAATTCATTTTTCGTGAAGAATTCAAGATAGTGCTAGATCGTTAATCGTCGTTTTTGTTTCTATTGCATAGCGAATACTTCTGAATTCGTTTATAGCAAATGTGAGGAAAGGGGCAATTCCAATATTTTAACTAAATAACAAACAAGCTCCCCTCCCCCCGTCAGTGCTGTTAATTCTGTATAACTTTGAAATTTTATCCTACATATATATTCAAATCTTTTTTTAGCACTAAATTGTATAACATTTATTCGCGAGAGTTGAAGTCATGAAGTTATTAGGGGCGAGTTTTATTGTTGTTGGTGTCCTTGCAATAACTGTGTATCGTCATTTGGAAATTTTAAACAACAGTTTTCAATACATTTTCGATTCCTTGAACATCGAAAATAGAAACAACGGACAAGACACCTTTAAATTAGCATCCATTAATTTGACGGAAGCTGAAGAGAACTTTGATAAGGTGTCACAAGAATTAGTTACTGCGTTTTGAAATGTAGGTTTTGCTTATTTAATTCATGTGAAAGATTTTGACCCGGATGAACTGTTATATTGGACCAAATGGTTTTTCGACCAACCTTCGGAAAATAAGTAAAACCTAAAGGAATTACAGAATGGATTGATGTTCCAGCTATAAAAGATCGTTTGGTAGTAAATATCGGGGCTTTGCTATCCCATATGTTGGATGGAAGGGCTGTCGCTACCAACCACAGGGTTATTGACATAGGAACTGATAGATACTCTGTTCCATTATTTTACGAGCCCTGCTTTGATGCAGACTTATCGAAATCTTTCTTCGGGAACAAGAATCTACTTGTGGAAAAATTTACGAAATATGGACCATGGATGACAAATCGTACGTCAATGTTTGCGGAATACGCTTCAACAGATTTTGGTGTAGCAGACTAAACTTTCTTTAAATAGATTTGGTTCTAGGCTTTTTAAATATTTAGGCGAATGATATAAGGTATCTCTTAAACATTTTAGTGACTCTATTAAAACGATTTTTTCTATTTAAACTGCAAAGCAGAACCTAGCAGTGCTCAATCTTATTAATAATAACTATTACCCCAGACACACCGACATTTTGGGTGAGACTTGTACTTTATTGCATGAAAATTTCGCGGTCTGGTCCTCAAAACCGCAAAATTAAAATGCCACAAAAAATTAATTTTTCGCTCAACCGAGAAATTAAAATGCCGCGAAAATATTGTTCTGTTAACCGCGAAACTAAAATGTATCAAAATTCATTGCAAAAAAAGCCAGACTAGAGCTGTGAGTGGTTAATGGAACGTCACAAAAACTAAAATTAGTTTTCCTGATTTTAAAAATACGATTTTCGAAATATCAAATTTACTTTGAACCGTGCAATAAAAATTTCTAATATTTATCCTAACCGCGAAATACCGCATAACACAATTTTTACAAAAAAGCACGCGAAATTAAAATGACTGCGAATTTCTCATGTAATAAGGTACAGTACACATTCGTAAATTCGAACACACAAGGGACCGAAAAATTTATTCGAATAAGCGAATGTTCGAATTATCGGATAATAGGGAAAGTAAGAATTCGGATCTAATTCAAGTTCACCAATTCAAGTGTTCCTTGTCTGGTAATGTTGTTTGTCGGCTTTCTCAGTGAAAGAGAAAACACCCACATGTTCGCGGGTCTTAACCTTCATATGTGGCATAGTGTTATCCTCATAAATAGCGTTAACGATGACATCAAAGTTTTTTTTCAAATTAAAAAAAACATTAATAAATGTTGAGAAAAATACACTCTTTTTATAAGTAACATCTTATTAGGTCAAATCTGTGAAAAAACGGAGCATCAGCGATACAGAAACTTACGTAGGCTTTAGATTCACGCATTCTCGACTTGTCAAGATTCATTTGTTGAGATTGAATTCAGGCTGCAGGATCGCAGCGTATTTGGTTAGATCCAAGTTCTATATCTATGGATGCTGTAACTATATGGGATGGATACAATTCCACCTAAAACACCAGCGGGACTGAAATGGGAGCGATAACTTTAGGATCTTAATGTTGTACAAAAACTAAAATTTCTTAAACGCTTGACTTACACCTTGCACTATACCTCCTGTGGTCGCAAACAAAAAACGAGTAGTGCGTTTTAATTCAACTATACATGTTTTCAACTCAACTATCTGTTCAGCAAATTAATATTAATGGTGACGGTAAATAACCATATAAATACAACATCCGATCACACAATTTCCAGTTCTGCTTTCTGCACAACTGCTATTTAAGCACCAATGCGTCCTTTTATACTCTTTCCGTCAGTCTGAGAAGCGCGCTGTGCATGAAAATTGTGGTGGGTGCATTTGCTCGTCACGTTGTTTATTTTATAAACCTGTGAAAACACAGACAACGATAGTTAGAAACATCTTTCTACACGTTATGTGTGCAGACAAGAAGAGGCCGGGGGAAATGGGGCGCGCCGTGGGGCAATTTTTTTAAAGACAACATACTCAATCATGCATCATATAACATTACGTAATGCTATCCCCAAAAGATGCGTGCGCAAGAATGGAGGTAACAAAAACATTAGTGTTGTAAAAAATATGGCTAGCACAGCGAAAAAAAGAAAGAGATCGACTAACTGCTGTGTTATAGGATGCACGAACAGCCAATACTCCTTGAAAAAATGGAAAGAGACTGAATGTTCGATTCACGAGGGTTTATGTCATCATTCGTGCTCGTGCAAAGCACCATTCACTAAAGCACATGTTATGGTTCAAATTATAGTTAAAAGACCGCTTTTTTCTCAAAAGCATAGATTAGATGTCTACTTTGCGTAACCGTTTCTGAAAATTACTTTGCTAAACAAGCATAAAAGTGATAACAAAGATTGCGCATAGATGCTGTGCTCGGAGCGTTTGTGTGAGTGAATATTAAAAATAAAATTGTGCCAGCATGGTTAAAACATGTTGTGAATAAATGTTGAAACCCAGGCGCGGATTTAGACTAGGTCAACCCTGTCACGCGACCTAGTAAATAAATCCCGAGGATCGAAATCGAATTCTGTCGAATTTACCCGGAATCTGAAGATCGAAATTCCGCCTTGTTTTTGCTACTTTTCGTTATTGACAATATCATATCTCATAAGGCGAATTGGATCAACCTATGTTGACCTGACCTGTGTTAGGCAGTCTTGACTCTAGGTTATCCCGTGAGGTTTTCACCGTGGACTAGAATCAACCTATGTTGGCCTGACCTGTTTCTGGTCAGACAGTCTTGAAGTCATCCAGTCTTGACTCTAGGTTATCCCGTGAGGCTTTCACCGTGGACTAGAATCAACCTATGTTGGCCTCACCTGTTTTTGGTCAGAAAGTCTGAAGTTACCAGTCTTGGCTCTAGGTTATCCTGTGGGGGAATTTAGGTTTCCACGTTTTTATTGTGGATTTTGTTTGTTTTGAACGTTTTCCTCCGCGTCCGCTTGGTTTGGTTACATTTTTACCTTCAAATGTGCGCGCGCATCGGGCATTACGTAATCACTTAGATGCGTGCGCAAGAAGTAAATATCGGGACTGTGATTACTGAGCAACCTCGTCCCCAGGGCATCTTGTATCTTTTCTGACATCGGGACGTGTCTGCGCCGTCCAGGACACAACACGCGCTGGGAATGAGGTTGATTAGAGTAAAAGCTGGCTACAACAACGTCCGGTAATATTTAAATAGCAGCATCCAACTTTCTAAAATAAAATCATGTGTACAATTTAACAATTTTTGCATGGAAAGTGTGACCAATTTCAAAAAAGCATGGCGATGCGAATGTGGGCAGCAGCTAGTATCCTTTGTTTTTTATCCCAAATGTTATCCGTTATCCCATCTATATCGTCAATATATTTGTGATTACGAACAGGACCCCATTTCAAACAGGAGACTCCTGTGTTGGACAACCTCCTGTACTGCCAGTTGAGAAGTGTGTGCTCCCTTTAAGACAACATTTAACAGCAAAATTTAAAAAAAATATTTAAAAACAACTAGCTATCCATCCTATCACCATTACTGTAGCCACAAACACTATTGTAAGCTTCCTAACAATACAAAAATATTGGCCTTATACATGCAAACTTTCTCGCTGAAGAGAGATATGCTTTTGTGCCTTTTTGCAATTTAGAGCAGCCATTATTGAATTTTCCACACATAAAGTGCAAGTTGGGCTTTGAACCTTCCGTTCTCTCCATAGCGAAGCATACAAGAAGTGCTAAAAAGGAGAGGCTCTACACCATAACTGGAAGAATGAAACTGGGATACTAATAATAATTTAGCCTCTAATCCTAATTATTCAAATGAGATTCAGTGTCCCTAAATTTCTTCCTTCGATTTTAAAATACTTAGATCAGAGCTAAATTAGTATTTTAATTAAACTTTATTACATTTGTCTAATTTTGGAAAATGAGTAATAGTACCATAAATTGACATAAAAACCCCAGCGCTTTCCTGTTTTAAGAAGGAATAATTTAGACAAACTGTATATATTTTCTTTACTGGGTCAATTACAAAGATACAATATATATAATATCAGGCCTTGCCATGAGCAAATAACCTCCCGAGCAATTAATTGCTCGCGTCAGAGTGTCCACGCGAGCAATTCTGCTCGCCATATTTTTCGCTAAAAAAACTTTACATTTAGTCTCTCAGGGCATCTTTTTCAGGAGAGGCGTGCGCCTTGGCACACACCTAAATCGTTTCAGGCGTGTGATTAAAACGTCCGCCACGTTTCCAGTTTGGTCGGACATGTCCGTAGCTCGTTTCGAACTTTCGTCGGTTAAAACGTCCGATAGATTTCCGTCTTGGTCGGACACTTTTAGATCTCAGAATTATTGAATAGTCCTGGTCCTTTAAATCCACGAGCAAGCCTATTCATAGCCAACCTGACCATCCTAGCTAATTCACCGACTCCTGACTTAGTTAAAAAACTACGTAGACATAAATCTCTTTTGCCTGGCCCCTTCGTCGTTGGTAACCAGGTCTTACACAAGAAATCCAGCCATGCGGTTCTTAACTAATGCGGAGGTGAACGCTGACGGAGCACGGATGACGCAAGTCTGCAAAACTGCACTTACAGGCGGAACAGACAATTTATCATGGATTTAATTGTAGATAATCTCTTCATTTGACGAAACAATTGGAAACCATAGCAGGTCCAAATTTAATGGATTATTTTCTTTATGCCGCAACTGTTATTCAAACAATTTTAAAAACGAAACCCACGTGCGGTATCATTTTCTTTCTGTATAAATTTTATGTACCTGACGTGTACCTTTTAAAAAGAGATTTTATTTATTAGTTTTATTTAAACCACGCGGATTAAAGATTTTTTTCAATTTGAAAACGAAGCATATTTTTCCTATTTGCTTGTGATGACCTGGAAATAAATTTATGAAAACGACAGTATTAGTCATGCATACTATTTCGGACATGTTGAAAAGGAAGTTAAGATTGAGAGAGTCGCTATACCAGTAGACGCTCGATCATCGTGTTTGGGGTTCACGATTAAAAACGTCCACCACTTTTCTACTGCAAAATTAATGCGCAACAAAGATTAACCTTAATGCCCGTATCGCACGCGTTTTATAAAATGGCGAATGAACTGTTGCCTGATGGGTGGAAAATAATGACACCAAATATCTTTTCAGTTTCACTTAAAAGACCAATCAATTCTTGAGAAAAACGTTTACACTTATCTCAAAATGTTAATATTTACGCGAGCAATAGAATGCTCGGGTAACGAGCATTTACGCGAGCACTACGCGGGCGCGAGCAATTGCTCGCGACTCATGGCAAGGCCTGAATATATTGTTTTATTTTGCTAAAGCATTACAAATTTTTCACAATAAGATTTTCAAGGTTTTAAATATTATTTAGAATGTCTGTAGGTTTATTATTTTGTGGAACTGTTGCTTAACCGGTATAGTGCTTTACTCATATCTGAAAGGCTCAATCCCCACATAGGCCTTGGTCTAGTTAGGTAGAATTTTAGAGATTTTCTTCTTCTATCTATCTATCAAGTGGAAGCTTTAATCACTCTCACTGTCTTTGTGGTCCCTGCTGGAAATAATTGACAGGGTATATCCAAGGCTAACCACAGAAAAAATAAATCACTGTCACTTTACATTAGAAGCTTTAAGGTATATATTCAATTGATCCTTAGGTGAGTCTTTAGCACTCACAGAAGACTAAGTGTAAGTATATACATATATATATATATTTAGAAAATGTTGTTTAAAAAGATACTGCAGCAAAAAAAATTCATTGGAAACGTATTCACCAAAACTTTGGTGTGTATTGCTCATTAGACTGCAATGTACCAGCATCAAACAGCAATGCTGGTGTATCAACAGAAAATGTACAGAAAAGAAGGAGGATGCTGGTTTATGCTAAAGGTTTGTCAGTAATGTAGATTTCCACTTGTCCTTTTGTGTACATGAACAGGAAACCAGGTCAGGGCAGGACTGATAGTTGTGAAAATCCTGTTTTGTATTTGCAAACAAACATATAGCTACACTAAGCAAAGTTAGTGCAGAACTTATTTTGTTCATTTGCTTTTGCAAAGAAATGAAAAATTGCAAACCGACATGCAGATCCCAGGTTCATCAGCAAAAAATTAAGAAGCCTGGGACGAACAAATGAGTGTTATTTTGAAAAAAAAATTTATGTTAATCAATTCACCTTTATAATATCTATGCATTGTTAAAGTTTGAATGCACATCCCTTAACAGGTCTAATATCACTGATCACAGAAAATGTCAAAATTTGCTATTACTTAAATATGACGACATAATTTATTTTAGCATGATGAAATCTGAAATTCTTTAAATGTGAATATCTTGAGAATGAAAAGAGCTTTTTAAAAAATGTAAAAAAAACTTGTTAACCAACTTTTTAAGCTCTATAATACAAGTCCAACATCATTTTATACCTTGGGTTCCCTTTAAATTAAACCAATCATTCAAATGTCAAATTAAATGAAATGTTATAGAAAAATGTACTGATAACATAAAAGTGAATCAATTAAAACTGATGTAACAGATATATAACAACAAGAATTTTTTAAATGAGCTTATAAATTCATGCCTTTACTTACAAGTTTTAAAACTTGTGCATGTACTTGCACACACACACCTGCAAATAGTACTTATATGCTATTACAGTTATTTGTGCCTGTGGAATGTATAACAGAATAAGAATGGTACTGTTTTCTCTTAAAGACAATTAATTCCAATATATATATATCACAACCAAATCTGATTACAGGCAATAGTAAAGCGCAGTTTCTTTGTTCCATGGTGTCATTTGTAAAGAGTGAGCCAATGGCACACAGTTTTCGAATCTATGTACAGGGCACTTTGATTACACTCACATGGGCAAGGAATGTACACATAAAATTTGGTACTTATACAGAAATACCACCAGGAATGTTTACAAAAGAGAACAACCTCAACCAGAGACGCCAAATTTCTACATGAAAATGCGTGAGATTATGTAATAAGAAATAGGAGGTGCTTGGTTGGCGCCAGAGGGAAGACACGTTTTTTATGTGTCGTCTTTTCTTCCAAAATGGTTTCGCTAACGCTACACCGTGAAAAATAATAAAACCTGTTGACTTCGAATAAATAACATTAGTCTTAACTTCAAGTCGACCCTTCACTACAAAATTTTGAGGGAGGACCTTATTATTACTAGTCTCGACAACGGTTATAGAATGACGTTTATTGTCTATTGCACATTCGATAAATGGAGAATAGTTTTTAAAAACGACAAAACTAGAGAACAAAAGTAGAACATACACAAATTAAATAACGTGTATGTTAGTTGTCAATGAACTTTCAAAAAGTCAATAACGTTTGTTCTTAAGGTAAAAATGATTTATTGTATTCTCTTGTTGCCTTCTTCGCTTTATCAAGCACTTCTTGTGGCAATTTAAATTTATGGATAGGTTTATCATCTGTTGCAAGCTTTACGGTAATAAGACTTCCCAATGTTTCCTCTCGATCAAGATTTGGTCGAAAGCACGTTTTATTTTTACGAATAATCGAAAAAACTCTTTCCTCCTCTGCGCTGGAATGAGGGATCGTTAAAACTAATTTGGCAATTTTGGATAACTTTTCAAAGCGATTTGATCCATCCACGTTTTTCATTTCACTCAGAAAACACCATACACAATCAAGTCGTATATCGCCAGAATTAGTATTTGCCTCCTTCCAGACATGCTTTGGGATCTCTTCGTCAGTAATAAGCTGATAATCATAAAACTCTGATGTTAAAGCAACAAATTTGGATATCTGAAACATGTACAGTTCCACTAATACAGGATATGATGGCGAAATAATAAATAACATATATATACCTGTTGATGAAATACTCGAGTTGTCTAACTCTTGTAGTATTTTCGCTGTGAGCATCAAAGTTGACAAATTGAGCATTCTTCAATGGAGGGTCATCTATTGGTAAATGAGATAATGCATATCCGAAAGTAGTTTCATAAAAGATGCGCACACCGCTGTAAAACAATTTAACATCAGCATCTGAAATATCGCCACATGCCAGAAGACGATCCAACAACAACTTCAGGGCAATCCCAATTTCCAAATGATCATCTGGAAGAAAAGGGTTGTAAAAATTGTAAAAATATAAGATTGTCCAAATTAGGAGCATCTAATGCAAACTAACCATAACTTCAGTGGTACAATAACGACATTCTCAAAATTCTCACCTTGTTTTTGATAAGATCGATCATCATACTTTAAATAGGAAATATTTCTGCAATTTTTCACATTTTTGATTTTGATAAATTTACAAGCAGTATCATCTCCATGATAGATTTGTGCATGTAATTTAGATATTAGCCGATCTTCTCATTGAAGGTATATAGGTTAAATCGAATGAAAGGCTTCAACGTGAATTGATAAAGTACAGATAAACTTTCAGTCATCGGATCAGTGAACTTTTCCAATAACCTTACAAATCTTGCGCTTTTTTCATTAAGAGACAAGAAATAAGACTTTCAGGAAGGATATAATTTTAAACAACAGGTAACGGCTGATTCAAGTGATAGCAGGCTGTCAAATCCGACGCGTACCGCGAATCTGATTCGCGTGTCGACTCTCTTGACCTCTGATACCGCGAATCCAATCACATTCGCACAATTAATAACATTAGTCACCATATTCTACTCTATTTCTACTCTTCCAATATTGGTGAATCTACGAACAAACACTTCGTTCGCTGCCAAGGTCCACCATTCGCTGCTGATGGTTACCATTTTATTTTTCCCTTATTGAAGTTGAATACTTTACAGAACGGTATTGATCATCAAGCATCAAACCCTTGCGCATCAAACCTTGCGCGCAGATCATCGGGAACCTAATTATCGGACGAGTCTGGTTATCGACTTCACATGATTTTTTTTTTTTTTTGTATGTGATTTTTTTTTATTATCATCTTTTCAAAAGTTTATTAAATGAACGACGTCGTCGTCGATGATATGTTTACTATGTCTCTCCAGGACCCCCGTATTCAAAATATCAAAATGGCGCATTTCTTGAGGGCGAGTTTCGGCCAGCCAGTCGGCTGTGATAATGATCTTCCACTCACCTAAAAGAAAATAAAGTGTTTCATATCATAATAATACTAGAGAAAAAACTATAAAAATTGGATTCCAACTAGATTCGGTGGATTCGCGAAGTGGTAGTTGCGAGAATCCAATTGGATTCGCGATAGCTAAGGTCGGATTTGACAGCCTGGATAGCCAACAAGTAGATACATATTTTATTATTTTCCTATACTCTTGTTCCATGAAAGTGCAAAATTCTTCTAGAGTGACTTTTCTTTTTGCTGCTTTTATCAAACCAATGATAAACATCAACCAAGAAACTTTAACGTCAAATCCAGTTACCAAGGCAAATTGAATCGCCCTTTGTTTCCAGTGTTGTGTATAACATGACATGGGCACTCATTAATGTATATTGCACTGTTTTTGGTTAGCACTCTAGTCATAATAGAGTTATTCCTGCGATATTGACTGATGTGTTATCCTACCAATACTGATACAATTATCCCAACTGACATTTACATTCGATAAAGTTGATCAATTGTTGTGAAAAGCATTTCAGCATCACTTTTCTTAGTACCACACATGTCTAATAATTGCATTGAAACTTTGTGTTTTGAAGTGTCAAAAATTCGCACTGTTAGTGGATTCATCTTAATGACTCCTTTCGTCATTCGAGCCATTAGTTGCAAGGGAACATGGTTCATTTGTGATGATGTGATGAGTTCAGATCTATATTAAACAAAATTGAATATAAAACACCTTTATGGCCAACTAAAAAACAATAAAAATTAACCTAGATAGTGTTAACACAAGTTATTCTACATTAGGCCTCACCTGAAATAATCTTTTAGTGCTCCATTAGTAATGCAACGAGTCTTTGTTCTTGAACAGGCATATAATTTAGCAATCTTTGAATCGGGAATGCATCTTGAATTAAGGGTGACAAAGTTTCTGCTAGTTGAAATGGTGCATTGTGCTTTATAATAGCCAAAGTAAACTTGACCTCTGCATCAGTAATCTGTGAAAAAAATCATATCAGAAAAAGGACTCAATCAGAGAAAGGTAAAACACAACAAAAAGATTACAACACTTTATCTATCATGAGCACAAGATCGTGCAAAAATAACTTAATTTAACATATTTACCTATTACATACATAGTTCACTTTTCATAATATAAATGCAAAATGATTAAACTGCTAGAAATAAATACCTTTTTATTCAAAGTTGGATTGGCTCGATGAATTCTTTCCTGTGATTGTAACGATTTTGTGGTGTATGCTTTATGCTTTTTGAACACCAAATGTCA
>JASGCC010003540.1:0-23529 GCA_030067915.1 Hydractinia echinata | reverse complement strand
TGTAGTGCGGAAAGCTAAAGTGCTATTCTGGGTCACGGTATAAGTCACCTGAGCGATGAAATATCCATGGTATCTAATAATAGGCTATATCGTATTCACAAGCGTTTGTGTGATATATTTGGTGTAGCACTTGACAAATTATTAGCTGGTGTGTCTGTTGTCGTCGTTGGTGATTTATATCAATTACCACCCTTTCGGCAATCTACTGTTTTCAGTCCGTTCAAGAATGACTTACTCAACTTTTGCCACCCCTGGAAAAATTTTAATTTTCATGAATTGACTGAAACTATGCGTCAGCAAGGCGATGACCGGTTTGTGAATTTACTGAATAATGTAAGAATTGGAACTTTGGCTGAAGATGATCTAGGATTGCTGAAAAAGCGACAGAAAGATGACTGTGAGCTCCCATCAGACACCGTGTTCATTTATGCTGAAAATTCCCTTAAAGATGATTTAAATGCTTCTAAGCTTGCTGAAATATCACATTCCGAAATTCGAATACCTGCTATTGATAAAATTCCTACAGGTATTCCACAAAGTAAATTGGATAAAATTGCTGAACTTAATCAAAGTCAAACTAGTGGTCTTGCACAATGTTTGGTCATAAAAAAGATGCTAATGTGATTTAGTGATTAAAATTTTCAGATCCTACTGCTGGTACGAAAATGAGAAGAATTAGATTTAGTGGGGCATTCTATTTTAATGCAATCCAATGTTATTTGCTTAACAGAAACTCAATTGTTGCCTGATTACAACACTAGTGAATTCCAAGCATTATTTCCTTCATATAACCTACCTTTCAATAATCATCAGGACAAGTACAAGAGCATACTCATTATGAATAATCGTTTAACTTCATTGAAAGCACTTGAACACTATGATGCGATATCTTTTGCAGAAATCAAATTTGAAAATTCTGCCCAATGCAACTCTATAAAAATGCTGCTGAACTATTATCATATTTAATTCTTTCTAAGTCACCGCATGTCATTCTTGGTGACTTCAATCTCAATTACTTAGATCAACCAGTCAATACTATGATTTCAATGATTGAGCAATGTGGCTACATGCAACTTGTACACGACCCAACTCATATATCTGGTGGTGTCATTGATCATGTCTATGTCATGAAACATTATTTTAGTAATCCTGTTATCAACATTATCCCATTATACTATTCTGACCACGATGCTGTTTTGGTTTCCTTGTTGTGAATTCTGTGATATCTTTAATTCAATTTCATTTTTTTTGACTTCAGAATTCCAAACATTCACCTGACTATTTCATGGATTCTGAAATATTTAACTGTACCAAACTTTGTATGATCATTAAACAGTTGGGACATGCACACATTGTGCAGAGTCACACTCACGCACAAGATGGATCATGGAGCCTGTTCATGTACTTAACAGATTGTTTAATAACCATGTTCTCAAAGCTCCTCACATTGTACTATTCTGATGATACTGTGCATTTTTATTATAACTCAATCTCTTTTTAGGTCACCGGTTGTTTTCATTTTGTTTATAATTTATTTGTTCTGCTTTTTCAGCTTCGCGTTATGTCTACTAACAAAAGTTACACTCCCAGGAAAGAAAACGGTAAGTGCATTTTCTTCAAAATTTCATTGCAAACAAATTTTATTAATTCAATTGTATCAAACGACTCCTTATCTTTTACAGCTCCTCCTGAAGTTTTGGTTGGGTACATTTCGAATGCGTTACCTATTAAATGCTCTAGAGACAAGAAAAGAAAGTATTTCGATTTTATGTTGGCGACTGATAATTGTGAACAGAGGACAGTTTGTTTTTCTTCAGAAAAACATAAATTTATTAATGAAATTTCTTCACATAATTGTGGTTGTGAACTTCGATCGTTTAAAAGAAGTTTACAAAACGATGTGTTGGTAACTGATTACACATCTGTCAAGAAGAAAAAACTTGAATTTGACCCTCCAAAGCACGAATTAACCTTCGCAACAATATCTGAAGTCATGAATGAATATCCATTCTTTGACATTGTTAATGTTAAAGGGATTGTCACGAAAGTTGGAGATATGGAGCACGTGGAGAAAGATGGCAAAAACCTCTTTTGTAAAAGTGGTTTTGCAGGACCAAATGGATAGCATCCAAGTGACATTGTTTGGTGGACCTTATAACGTCAAACTTGAAAAGTGTTATGTCATAACGAAATTACGCATTTCAAAATACATGTCAATCAGACTTCTAAAAACAACTGAGTTTTCCACTGTTACGGGAAATACTGATGACACCATTGAGCTTCATCATGAGGATTTCAACGATTACAACATGACGTTCTTTGCAACAATTGTTAGCAAGGATATGAAATCATTGTCAGTGAAACTGTGCTGTAGTGCTTTGCAAAGGGGACGAACTTACCATTGAAGATGACTTCGCCATTTGCAATTCTTGTCAACACATGTTCTGTGCAGATGGTTGCATCAAAGTATCAAACGGAGCCTTTACAGTAGTAGATAGTGACCATATCAAACCCAACATGAACGCATCATATGACACATTGAAGAAGTGCTTTGCCATACCCTTGACGAAAAAAGTGGCACTTGCGAAAGCATGCTGCGTGCTAAAGTCAAAATAACGTGTGATGCATCAGATCTTCGTGTCGAAAATATCTCACTTGATGACAGAAACAAAAGAAGTGAATCAGAATTAGTTGGAAGTGACGAAACCAAGAAGAATAATGCTTCACCTGCAGCTGATGATATCAGCCAAGCCGAAGAAGATGCCCTCTTGATAGACAGTTGAATCTGGTTGTTCATTTTTGTACTTTTCGTTAGCATTTTGTTCTATTTTTAAATGATTTATAGCGCTGAAGTTTGTTATGCCCAAATTTTAGTGACACCAACTCGCGCACCGATTTTTAAGTTGTTGCCTTTTGGTAATTTTGTTATTATTTTTTGACATTTGTTCGACTTCATGTGACTTTCGATTTTGTTCCATTCTGAACTTCCGAACCTTTAAAATTCTTGCTATTGCTTCACCACCTCCAACATCGCCTTCGTCTCCATCGAATTTCATAAATGAAGGATACCAAAGTGGAGCGATCACACTCGAACATTTTACTTATGAAATGAGCCTACTACGCGATGAACTTAAATTATCCAAAGACGAAATAATCTCAAATCTTATCCAGGAAAACCAAAATCTCAAGATAGAAATGGATTCTCTTAAAAATGATCTAACTGAAAAATCTAAGTTACTGGAATTTCTTGAGAAGGACGTTGCACAGGTGCAACAGTACCAACGAAGAAATAATATCGAAATTGCGGGAATATCTGAAGAGGTGCCCAACACGAGCTATCGATATTGCAAAGGAACTAGATGTTAAAATCACTGAAGATGAAATTGAGGCCTGTCACAGGATCAATAAAGGGAAGAACGCTAAACCTAATACTCCGTGCAATGTCATCATAAGGTTTGTCAACCGGAAGAAATGTGAAAATCTACTGTCGAAGAAAAAGGGTGTAAGTTCAATTGACACCAATAAGTTATGCCTTGGCGGTAATAGAATCTACAATAATAACAATTTGTTCCCCTACTACAGGTTCATCTGGGGGCAAATAAAAAACCTTCACAGTCATGGCATCATCAATAGATTCTGGACTTTCAACGGAGTAGTTAATTACTCCTTAACGGAAAATAGTGCAGGGACAAAAGTCCTCCACATGAATGACCTAAAATCGAAATTCCCTGATGTTGATTTTGCCTAAGTTTTTTATTATTCTTGTAATCCCTTATACGCTTGTGTACTTTTTTTTCAATCATAGTCCGGGTTTTTTATTTTATATTTCTACTGACTATGGTTATATCGCGTTTTCGCTGTAGAGCTAGTGCCTACACGGTCTATTCATGATGGTAGACAAGCTGTGTTGTTGTTTTTGTTTACAATTCGCATTTAAAGTTACGAAGAGTCTGCCCACGTTTTCGTTGCACATCTTCATGTCAAGTAAGTTCTTTTGCAACATTTGTAATAAACTAATTAGGACCAATTCTAAAGCTATCTTATGCGATTTTTGCCAAAATTGGAGCCATCCTAAATGTAACCTTTTAAATTCTCATGATTTTGAAAAATTGACCACTGATAACGAGACTTGGTCATGTCTAAAATGTAATTCTGAAACCCTTCCCTTTGGCTCTGACCACCAGCCTGAAGATTTTTCTGAAATCCCTATTGACCCTATAGTCGACTCGTTTGATGAATTTATAGATTGTAAATATTATGATTGTGATTCATTTCGTAATAGCTTTTCTTCTGTCAATCCTAATAACTTAAATTCTAATCTTCAACCTAATTTTTCTATTTTTCACATGAACTCTTGTTCTCTCCACAAACACTTTGAAGAAATTAATTCTCTTCTTTGTTCTCTTGACTTCAATTTTAGTATTCTAGGCTTTAGTGAAACAAGATTTAATTTATCTAATTATTCCTTTCCTCAATTTGATAACTATACTTTTTTTCACACTCCAACTAGTAGTAACGCCGGTGGCACAGCTTTATATGTTTTATCTTCCCTAACATCAACTCCCCGAAATGACCTATGTATGCTTGAACCAAATTTTGTCGAATCAACTTTTATTGAAGTACATAATCCCAATGATAAAGAAACTAACTACATTATTGGCTCTGTTTATAAACATCCATCTTTAAGTACTCACGATTTTATTAACTTACATTTAAATCCTCTCTTTGCTAAACTTTCTAAAGAAAAAAAATCTCTGATTTTGATGGGTGATTTCAACATAAACTTGATTAACTACAATAATGATAATAATGTTAACGATTTTATTGATACTCTTCACTCTAATTTATTAATCCCTTATATTAACCTGCCAACTAGGATAACCTTGAATTCGAAAACTTTAATTGACAATATTCTTATGTCTCCTAACTCTAATAAAATTGTATCTGGTAATTTAACTTCTTCAATTTCTGATCATCTACCCCAATTTGCCATAATTTTTAAAGAAAATCCTAACATTAAAATTAACACCCCTGAAACATTTTATTATGACTGGAATAGATTTGACATTGAAAATTTTAAAAATGATTTTGTAAATATTGATTGGGACAACCATTTGCTTTTATCTGTAAATAATGTAAACTTTTCTTTGATAAAATTAATGAACTAATAAATTTACACGTTCCTCAAAAAAAATTAACCAAGAAACAAGTTAAAACTAAAACTAAACCATGGATAACTGTAGGTATAAGACAATCAATTTACAAGAGGAATTATTTTTTTAAAAAATTTATTAATTCTACTAATGAGAACACTAAAACAAGAAACCATAACTTATATAAATATTACAGAAACCAAATTGTTAATCTTATTCGTGTTAGTAAAAAGAATTATTATAACAGTTACTTTATAAATAACATTAACAACTCTAAAAAAGTATGGGATGGTATTAAAGAAATTTTACATAAAAATCATAATTCTTCGAATGTTAAAACTTCTCTTTTGATAAACAACAAAGTTACTTCTGATCCTAAAATTGTTTCATCTTCGTTTAACCACTATTTTTCTTCTATAACTGATAAGATTCGAAGTAACATTCATAATTTCTCTAACATTGACCATAAATTTTTCCTTAAAAATCCAAACCGTAACTCCTTCTTTTTTTCTCCTATAACACAAAACGAAATAATTAAGATTATCAATGGCTTAAACATTAACAAAGCAAATGGACCCAATAGCATTAATAACAAAATCCTAATTCCTTTGAGTACTGAGTTCTCAGCAATCTTAACTAAACTTTTTAATCTATCAGTCAGTAATGGAGCTTTTCCAGAGATATTAAAACTAGTTACTGTTACCCCAATTTTCAAAAACAAAGGTTCACCCCTAAACCCCTGCAACTACCGGCCTATCTCTCTTTTATCCAATATTGATAAAATTTTTGAGAAAGTAGTTTATCAAAGACTCATCTCTTTCCTAACTATTAATAATTGCCTAATTGATAGACAGTTTGGTTTTAGAACCAAACATTCTACCATTCATGCCCTAATTAGTCTTACTGAAAACATCAATAGAAACCTTGATCAAGGCAATTTTTCTTGTGGCATCTTTATAGATTTTCAAAAGGCCTTTGATACAGTCGACCACCAAATCCTTTTAGATAAACTTAATCACTACGGTGTAAGGGGCTTAAGTAACTCTTGGTTCGAATCGTATCTCTCTAAACGTTTGCAATCGGTCAAAATTTCAAACTTCACTTCTTCGTCAATTGAGTTAAAATATGGTGTACCTCAGGGTTCAATTCTTGGACCCTTATTGTTTTTAATTTACATTAACGATTTAACTAATTCTATTATCTACTCAGAATTATTCCATTTTGCTGACGATACTAGTCTTCTCTATTCCAGTCATGATCTAAAAAAAATTAAAAAACATGTTAACATTGATCTGAAATTCCTTTTCAAGTGGTTAAATTCCAATAAAATCTCTCTTAACATCGCTAAAACTGAAGCCATTCTTTTTAAACATCCTAACAAATGCATCAACTATAACTTAAAGTTAAAACTAAATGGGAATGTACTTCAATTTGTTGACACTGTTAGATATTTAGGTGTCCTACTTGATCACCATCTTACATGGATCCCTCACACTAATTCTATAGCTTCTAAATTAAATAAGGCTAATGGTATGTTGTCTATACTTAGACACTATCTACCTAAATCTTCACTAATTGATTGCTATCATGCACTTTTTGCGTCTCATGCTACTTTTTCTTGTCAAATCTGGGGTCAATCAATATCAAACACTCATCGTATTATCAAACTACAAAAAGCTGCCCTCCGTGTTATTACTTTTTCTGATTTTAGACAATCTTCTATACCCCTTTTATCTCAATGTAAAATCCTTCGCATTTCTGATTTTATAACTTTATCTAACATTTTATTAGTCTTTAATATCCTCAATTCTCTAACCCCTAATGACGTTTGTAACCTTTTCAATTTAAAAATCATTCAATCGACATATGAAACCAGAAACTCCTCCATTAAACTTCTTAACAGACCTGTGGTCAGAACTTCTAAATTTGGTGTCAACTCTATACTCTATCAGTGTATTCTCTGCTGGAATAGGTTCCAGCAACATTTTTCTAGACATGACTTGGCCTCTTTAAGCTCTGGTCAAATTAAATCAAAATGTAAACTCTTCTTTCTAGAAAGCTACAAGAATGGTCCTGATTAGTCACTTTTATATAAAAAATTTTCTCAAACTTAAACTGAGCTCAATCTGAGTTAATATCTACTATTTTCATCATATATATATATCAGTTTTTATATGTAGGTTTTTTCTCACTGGTGGCCTCACCCGATTAGCTAATACAGCTATTTGACGGTCTCCATATTTAAAAACTGTAACTATATTATCTGTATCTATATCACTGAAATAAAAAATTCAATTCAATTCAATTCAAATATATTTTTAAAATTCTTCCTACGGTTGCATATATCGATTTCATTTATTGCACGCAGCTTATTGTATCTCAGGATTTACGTAATTTTCCAAACCAGAACGACTCCATTTTACCGTACACGCTGTTTTTGCGCATGAAGTTTTGTATTCAGTTCATATATAGCGAACAAGTGTTTTTGTTTCCTTTTGTAATTCCTTTTTTTCCAAAAAAAACGAAACTTAGTTTTCTTTCTCGTATGTCATCATCATCATCATCATTCTCGGCTTAACGTCCGTTTTCCATGCTAGCATGGGTTGGACGGGGTATATTAATGAACCTCTTCCACTCTGATCTAGACTGTGTTAGATCTAAACTCAACTTCCTCTGTATCAAGTCTGTCCTTATAACCTCCTGCCAAGTCTTTCTCGGTCTGCCTCTGGGCTTTGCCCCAGGAACTATCAAGTCTCTACACTTTCTTACCCAATTATCCTCCTCCATTCTTTCCAAGTGCCCCAGCCAATTCAATCTTCTTATCTGGATAACATCTTTAATTCTACGGATACTTAGCCTGCTTCTTAGCTCATCTGAACTCTTTCTGTCTCTCAGACTGGCGTTACACATCCACCTAACCATTCTCATATCATTCCTTTCTAAACGGTCAAGATCTTCCTGCTTCACTGCCCATGTCTCACTACCGTACAACATAACACTTCTTACACAGGCCTCATACAACCTACCTTTTACCTCAATTGACAAGACTCTGCTAGTCAACAAAGGAAGTAACTCTCTGAACTTTTTCCAAGCAGAACCTATCCTGCAAGTAACACTTCTTCCAACACCCCCTTCACTGCCCAACATATCACCTAAGTAACAGAAGTTCTCAACTATCTCTAACGAGCCACTGTTGTACATCATTAAAGCTGGAAATACTTCATTCTCTATAATCTCACCTTTGCAACGCTTGCATACAAACTGAATGTCAGCTCTTAACCTTCCACCAATACTACTGCACTTCTTATGTACCCAATGCTTGCAAGTCTGACAAAAAATTGAGTTACTACCAACCCCTTTCCTGCAAACTCCACAAGGCCACTTTCCAACTACAAGGTCACACTTGGCTGCAATGCTACTAATCATGACTTTAGACTTTGCTGTGTTTACCTTTAGCCCTTTCTCTTCTAGTCCTTTCTTCCACTTCTCAAACTTTTCAACTAATTCTTCCATCGACTCTGCTATGAGAACCAAATCATCTGCATACAATAACTCCCATGGACAACCTGTTCTGAACTCCATCGACAGCGCTTCTAAGACTAGAACAAACAACAAAGGACTAAGTACAGAACCCTGATGTACACCAACATTTACACTAAATTCATCACTAAGTGAATCGTTAATCCTGACACGACTTCTAGCATTGCTGTACATAGACTGTACCATCGTAACTAGCCACTCATCCACACCTAATTTTCTCATAGCCCACCAAATAACTTTACGTGGCACTCTATCAAAAGCTTTCTCTAAATCTACAAAGGCAAAATAGAGATTCTTTCTCTTTCCTAAATACTTTTCCTGAAGCTGTCTGAGTAAAAATATTGCATCTGTAGTGCCACGCCCTGGAACAAAACCAAATTGCATCTTATCTATATCAATTCTTTCTCTAAGTAACTTATCAATCACTCTTTCAATAACTTTCATTACTTGATCAACCAACTTCAAACCTCTATAGTTACCCCTTTCTAATGCATCACCCTTGCCCTTGAAACAATTCACTATTACACTCGACTGCCACTCACTCGGAATAGCACCATCCTTTATAATCTGGTTAGCAAGACTTGTAATAAGCTCAACTCCAATATATCCAGATGCTTTTACCATCTCTGCAACAATACCTGATACTCCTGCAGCCTTGCCAATCTTCAATTTCCTAATAGCCTCCACTACCCATTCTGTCTTGATCTGCATAGCTGGCCCTTCTACAACATCATCATCAGACAAATTATCCTCATCCCAATCAAACTCAGTGTTAAGCAACCTCTGATAATAATTCTTCCAAGCTACCCTTTTCTCCTCCTCTGTGCTAGCCAAAACACCTTCATCATTACGTATACACTTCTCACCTACAACATCTTGATTAGTCTTCTTCATTTGCTTTGCTATCTTGAATACCTCATTGCGCTGGTCTTCCCTTCTTAACACATCTGCAAATCTGTTTCTCTCTGCTTCTGATTTTGCCTTATACACTGCTGTACGAGCACGACGCTTAGCTTCTAAGTAAATATTTTTACTACCACCTGACTTCCACTCTTTCCAAAGTTTCCTCTTTTCCTTTATACACTGGTCAACCTCATTATTCCACCACCAGGTCTGTCTATGTCTAGCTGGTCCTTTCGTCCACCCACAGGTATCATCAGAAGCTTCTAGAAGACAATTCTTCAAAGTAGTCCAAGTACTTTCAACATTGTCACTATCACATTGACCATTGTGGGCTAACTGCTGAACTTTTGCACTAAATTGTCTTGCTACAATCTCTTCCTTCAGCTTCCAGACTTTTCGACGGGGCCTGTACTTTCCCTTGGCTTCTTTAACACTCTTCAAGATAATATCACAAACCAGCAACCTATGCTGGGAAACACACTCTTCCCCCGATATAACTTTCACGTCCTTCACCACTTTCTTGTCTGACTTTCTAACCAGGAAGTAATCTATCTGTGTCTTACAACCACCTGACTCATATGTTATCAGCCTACTCTGTCTCTTACTGAATGATGTGTTGCAAACCACCATGTCCGTTGCCATTCCAAACTCAAGCAATCTCTCCCCTTCCTTATTTCTGCTCCCAAATCCATAGCCTCCATGCACACCTCTATAACCTTCAGATGACTTCCCAACATGACCATTAAAGTCGCCGCCCACCATGACAAGTTCAGTGTCTCCAAACTTTGATGTGACTGCTATTAACTCATCATAAAACTTATCTTTATCTTCCTCACTGAGTCCACACTGTGGAGCATAAACTGACAGAAAAGTGACAATCCTATTACCTATCAAAAACTTTATCACTATAATACGACTATTAACACGCATAACATCTATTACTTTTTCTACCCACTTCTCTGCAACGAATATGCCAACTCCTCCATATCCATCACTATTACCAATCCAAAAAAGCTTATACCTTGCCCTCCTACCTTCCACAAATCTCACTGAAGCTCCTCTCCACCTGACTTCCTGAACACAACACATATCAACAGATCTACGTTCTAACATTTCAAGAAGAAAATTTTGAACATTGCAGCAAGGCACAATGAAATACTCAACCTGTTAAGTTTTAGGGTGAAATCATAGAGGTTTTGTTCCTCCAAAGTTACTGCCAAAAAGACAGTTAAACTTCCTTTTCGCAGGATACACAATATCAGTGAAAAAAAAAAAAACACACACACACAAAGATTGCACAATACCAACCTTGACACCAAACGGTTTCGCCCCAAAGCCTCAACCAAGGGGTGTCAGGATTCCAGGCGGGGCACCTCTAATCCGAGGTCCACTAAGTGGTCATCAGGAGGCCCTGGAATCCTCTTCTGTCATCAAATGTTCTTTAATCCGTGCAATCTATTGACATTTAAAACAAGGGTTGACTGGGGTAATAAGTGGGGTCGTCACACCCAAAGACAAGACTTGTAGGAACCTGTAAAAAGGGAACTAAGCAAGTCAAACCCCCTTGCCAGGCGACGTTTTTATATATAAATTTTTTTATTTTTAAATTTTCCTATTTTTATTTTATTTTTTATTATTTTAAACTGCCTGGAAGAGAAAGACGTAGGACAGTTTGCTGTTAAGTTCCTTCCGAACGTCACATTTTGTCACAGCTCTGTCATTGCAGTGAAGCCACTGGTCTGTCTTTTGGTCTTGAACAATGGCTGTATAGTGCCCATTATTAAGAGAACCAGAGTGGTTTATAAGCGCTCTGATCTTAAAGTGCTTACGGCTTCTTACCTCAGGGTCGATGGTAACAGGAAGGGATAAGAAGTCCGGGAAACAAGAAACTGGCGACACTTGTTTTGAGATATGGCCATTTGACATGATGAAACGTTTTAACTGAACTATAAGGTGTGAACCACTGTTCACAATTTCCGTCTCTCGTGTTGCTGTTTGATGGGAATTACACAGAGGGCAAAACCACTTATCATTCCCTGTCAAAACCTCGGGTTGTAAGAAGAGGTTCAATGACTCTTGAATTGTGGGTCTTGGTTGCAATTCAAGAAATAGAGACATTTCATCAGTAGAGTGCGATTGGAAACATGTGTCACATGTGATTGTAGTTCTAGTACAAAACTGGAACATGGTGGTAGTAAAAAGCGAGTCTGTAGCAAGTTCACTTAGCAAATAACCTAGGATCTCAGGCACATCATGCTGTGTAAAAATATCAAAATTACCTTTTACTTTACTTATAGCATTTTTTAGGGCTGCAAGGAAAGCGGATGGATCAACTGGGACTTTCGAAGATGACAATTGGTAGAAAACATTCGAGCAAGCTGAAGCAAGAGGTGACAAGGAAGGATTTCCTGCCGAGAGGGCTACATGGAATTGCGGCAGGGAGTTTAAACATTGCAGAATAGAATTTGCATAGCAAGTGTTACCCTTATTTTGTATTCCACTGTTTGTAAGCATTAACTCTTTTGTTGACCCTGAGGATGTCATTTTCATGTCAGTTATGTCGACAGGTGATTTGCTTTTGGCAAATTTGAAAGGTGACTTGCTTTCAGGGAAACTGTCTGTTGTTGTAGTAAGCGTTTCCCAAGGTTTTGAATCTCTGGCCAACCAAATATGGAAAGAACATTTCATTGCAATAGAACCAAGTAATTTTAGAATGCAACGAATTGACTTGGGTGGAAAACCTAGACGACGTAAACAAGTACGCACAGAATCTGAACAGTACCCACGAGCGCCAACCTCAACTGCGAAGAAGTGAACTGCCCAACCATTAATTTGTATTGTCCGCAATAACAGAGAGTATTTATCAGTTTTGGTGTCATGCCATTTCTCCATATTTTCCTCACAAGGACATGTCAACTCTATAACTATCACTGCCTTTGTCATACGAGAAAGTAACACAATATCAGGCCTAAGTTGAGTAACAGCTACATCAGGTGGTATTATTAATGTTGTATCAAGATCACACATAACTGTCCAATCTGAAGCCGAATGGAGAATGCCTATTGGAGGAGGTTTTTTCTTCTTTGCTGTGGAGTAAGTACCAGCAGAAACAAAACGAATATTGCGAGGTTTGTTGGAGAGAGATGGTTTGTACGATGATAAGAAATCTTGAAGGGAGGTTACAAGTGTGCGTAACACAGTGTCATGACGATATGTAAACCTACCCTGAGTTAAGGCAACTTTACAAGCTCCTAAAATATGGGGAACTGTACAGATGTTTTTTTTACACAAACTACAGCTTGCGTCTTTTTGTAATCCCCAGCGAACTAGATTACTTGGTGAAGGCAGTGTGTCATATGTGGAGCCAATGCAAAATGAAATTAGACATTGTGGCAGAGCCAAAAGGGTGCTCCACGAAAGATCGTTTTTCACATAACTGCACCATTTCATCCAGTTGCCTTGAATATGGAGTTGCACTGCACGGGCTTGGAAAATCTCCTCTTCGTGTTCATAAACTATGTCAGAGATGGTTTTGCGGTATTTTTGGCATCCTTTAGTAGGTATATCCTTCTGCTTAATCAAACCAAAACCAGCTTTCCCTATTTGATGATACCCAGCTACCTTTGTATATTGAAGCTGGCTTTCGGCAGAGCGAACGGCATTGCTTACATTCCACGAACCTGATTTTAAAGTAGGTAAAAAGGATGAAACACATGGATCAGCAGAATCTCTAAGTAATAAATGTCCGCTGACTTTTGAGGACTTTAGGATAGAAGTCATACTTTTAAAGGGTAGAGGACAACTTCACCTGCTTTACCTCTCAGAGTACCAACATTTACACTAGCCATCCTCAACCTAGTGTTATCTACCTTGTGATGTGATAGCTGGGTAACGGTCTGACGATGCTCACACCTGACATCTGTCCTACCGTGCGCGACACCTTCACTCCTTAGAGTTCCAGCCCCGTTTACGCAGTTTGTCTGATCAACTATTCTTACGGCCATTAATAAAGAGTTTTGGCATTGTTTTACAGCTGGATGCCCTTCCTAGCGCCAACCGTTCACAGACCGGACTGGGTGTTTTTTAAAGTGACACCATCACTATGTGGCATTTCATGGGACTTCCACAATCGCCCCTTTAAACTAAGGTATGGTGGAGGACGTTCAACTCCTCTCTTGTCTCTTAAAGAGACCCTTCACCATTATGTGTTCCACAGTTCTTAAAGTGCCCGGTTTTCTTGTTCCATCCCATAAAAACTTGGATTCCCTTGTCTCGCAGGTCCAGTTAGAACTTTCGCAAGTCGACCTCTGGCCGAATAATAACAAAATGACTATTAATACAGAAAAAAACTGAAACAATCTTCTTCGGCAACCACAGCCAGTTAAAAAAAGTTGAGAACAAAACTATTAACGATATGGGTATTCCTTTGAAAAGGAGCGAAAAAGTTAAATATCTTGGGGTAACATTTGATGAAAAAATGCAATGGGAAGAGCACAGTAATGACATAAATAGAAAAATACTAATTAAATATTCTAAAATTAGAACCATTGCATCTTGTTTAACACCTCACACAAAAAACCTTTTACTAATGCACTTGTCATGCCATATTTCAACTACTGCTCCTCGGCATGGGCTTGTGCCACCCAAGGTAGATTTGGAAAACTAGAAAAACGAATTAAATGTGTCCGTACCTTTCTTGGGAAAGAGAGGGAACATTCACTGATTAATTTACTGATGAAAAACGATGCCATATTAGTTTTTAAAGGCATGCACCACATTGCTCCTGATTACATGCGCTCAAAATTCCTTTTGGCAGAAAACTGCCACAATCATCAAACAAGAAGAGCTTCAAAAAACAGGTTCACACTTCCCTTGGTCAACACGGAATTTGGCAAAAGTGTGGAATAATCTTCCAGACCAAGTGACCTGTAATGGAAGTCTGCTTTCGTTTAAGACTTCCATCTCTAATGTATTTGGCAAATTCTAATGGAGATCACTTTTTAATTTTTGTTTTTAATTCTTTTTCTTTTCAATTTTCACAGATTATAAATGTTACTATGTTTGATTGAGCTGAGGCAGTCTAAGGTTTATCATTTTTTGTTTCTTTTTTGTTCTAGTGGAAACAATCCACTAACTATAGGTTTTTCTGATTTTCTGGGCTCATCATCATCATCATCGTCATTCTCGGCTTAACGTCTAGCCACTTTAAATGTGACAAAATGTGACGTTCGGAAGGAACTTAACAGCAAACTGTCCTACGTCTTTCTCTTCCAGGCAGTTTAAAATAATAAAAAATAAAATAAAAATAGGAAAATTTAAAAATAAAAAAAAATTATATATAAAAACGTCGCCTAGCAAGGGGGTTTGACTTGCTTAGTTCCCTTTTTACAGGTTCCTACAAGTCTTGTCTTTGGGTGTGACGACCCCACTTATTACCCCAGTCAACCCTTGTTTTAAATGTCAATAGATTGCACGGATTAAAGAACATTTGATGACAGAAGAGGATTCCAGGGCCTCCTGATGACCACTTAGTGGACCTCGGATTAGAGGTGCCCCGCCTGGAATCCTGACACCCCTTGGTTGAGGCTTTGGGGCGAAACCGTTTGGTGTCAAGGTTGGTATTGTGCAATCTTTGTGTGTGTGTGTGTGTTTTTTTTTTTCTCACTGATATTGTGTATCCTGCGAAAAGGAAGTTTAACTGTCTTTTTGGCAGTAACTTTGGAGGAACAAAACCTCTATGATTTAACCCTAAAACTTAACAGGTTGAGTATTTCATTGTGCCTTGCTGCAATGTTCAAAATTTTCTCTCTCCCATTAAATATTAATTATTATGAGCTGAATATACTGGTGGGAATAGCGCGATATAGACTAAATCGTGTAGCAAGGCAAACAAAGGGTTTGGAAAGCTTGCCTAATTCGAACAATGTGTTCATGTAATCAATCAATATAGAAAGGGTTGCGGAGCGGGATAGGATCCCCTAGGTTCGCAAGCGAAAATTTTTAGATCCCCTTTCAGTTAAATCGTATAAAAAACAAGGTTCCCTACTGCTTGATGAAACATATCCTGGGCTTTCTGCATTAGCAGTACCGCAGTGGGTTCCAGACACAATATTGCATGGGCCAGTGACATATTTTGTTTAGAACCTGATACAGTTCGGGTCAAGTTACAAAAACAGAAAATCTTACTTTATCGCAAAATTATTTCCTGGTTTAGAAATTATGAGATCTCTATAGTGAAAAATTTTCATTTTTCTGAAATTTGTTCTGATTGAACCCAAAAAATGAATGATATATATATATATATAATTAAAGATTTTCAGTAGGTGTTAATGATTGTATGAGAACCTCTAGTATTTCGAACCAACAAGAAAGAAGGTTACCTCCCGCTAAAAATCAAGTTGAGCTCATATGAAAGATAGATAGATAGATAGATAGATGTGCATATTTTACATGGCTAGCCTCACAAATATCGAGGGATATACCCTGTCTATTATTTCCAGGAGGGGCCATGGCTTAGATGGAGAGTCCTAGAGTATTTAATGCTCATTTTGAGCAACGCAGACCCAATTAGTAGGGCCCCACGCTCTACTAGACAACTCCCGACAACATCCAACGGCCCACACAGTGTGCCATCTCCCCAATTTCCCTCACATGGCTTGGGTTAACCCGGGGCTATGGTAACATTCACTCGCCCATGTTGAATCGCCGTCAAGAGGAATCGAACCCCGGTCTCCCGCACAGAGTACGAAAGCTATAACCACTGATGTTGTCTAGAAATCTTTTTATTTTTTTGAAAAATCTTTATCTGTTCTCAAGATATTTGTCTTAAAAGTAGCGCTAATTATGCGAAATTGTGACGTCATAAGCATAATTACATTGAGCATAATTATGGTAACTAAATAAAAAAAATTATGTAAAATGTTCAAAACCCGTCAAAGTGAACGGCCAGAAAACATTTTTAACTCTATATGACTTTTCAAAAATGTTAAATTAACACCCTTGCAGAGCATACTCATGACATCATGCATAATTAGTGAATCTTCTTAGTCCAAATTCTAAAGAACCAATCCAGAATTTTTAAAAAAATATTCAAATTCCTAGACAACCTTTCAAGCTCTTTCATATGAGCTCAACTTGATTTTTCACGGGAGGTAACCTTTAACTAAAAAACATTCCTCACAAGAACAAAACAAAACAACTTTACGGCAACCGAGAAAGTCCGTTTCAATGTCCAAGTATATAACATTTCTCCCCTCTAAGTTCTTTTAGGTTGAGCAGTCATAATCCTCTAGGTGGTCAGGTTTCCGCCTGACTCGTTTTGGTGTCTCGAAATCCCCAGGCATAGCTTCAACTTCTGGTGTGCACGGCACAGCAGCATGAGTTTCAACGACTTCCGGTTGTCTGGACGGTTGTTGCGGTGGTACTATTTTATCTCGCAATGCACTTGTTTGGGTCTGCTCAGGTTGTGTTTCTGGTTGTGGTGTCGGCACAGGATCTAAGATATTCTCGCCGCTATCTCTCCTATTCTTGATTTGATCAATATGTCGTCGGTGTATTTTACCACCTGCATGTATGTGGTAGGAGAGGTGTCCTGATTTTGCTTCGATTATTCCTGGCAACCATTTTGGATCTGTACGGTTATAATTCCTCATCCACACCTCATCGCTGACTGAAAAGGGCCGGGAGGGAGCATTTCCAGTGAGAATATTTCCTTGTTTTGAAATCAATCGCCTCTGAAGATTTGGTTTGATGAGACTCAACTTTGTAGTCAACTTTCGGTTCATTAAAAGTTCCGCTGTAGACACCTCGGTTGTTGTTTGTGGCGTTGTTCTGTACGCAAAAAGGAATCTGTTCACTCTTGTTTGTATGGAATCGACAGATGGAGAACTACTCATCTTCTTCATTGCACTTTTGAAGGATTGAACTGTTCGTTCTGCACTACCATTTGTTGACGGAGGGAGATGGAGCGCTTGTGACGTGCCGAATGCCATTGTTCTTCATGAAGATGTCAAACTTGCTGCTTGTAAAACTCGAGCCATTATCAGTTACACACATCTGGGGTAGACCATGGGTGGCGAAGGCGATCCTCAGACATTCGGTTGTTGCCTTTCACCCAAAGTTGTTGGGACTCAATGGATAGGCCTTAATCCATTTGGAAAATGTGTTGACTAGAACCAGAAATACCTTTCCGAGAAAAGGTCCAGCAAAGTCTAAATTGGCATCTAACACTGATTTTAGGAATAGCGGTCTAAAAAACTTGGGAAACACATGTTATGCAAACTCAATCTTACAATGTTTTTATAACCTTCCAAAAGTTAAAGAAGCCATTTCTGTCAGCAAAACAACCTCAAAGTTAGCATTTGTAGGTGTTCTTCAAAGTTTGACTGTTTCTAGAAGTCCAGTTGACCCCTCCCATTTTTGCGTGCTATGAAACATCATATCTCGGCTGCGAAGGGAAGTGTGTTTAATATCTTTGCTCAGCACGACGTCGCCGAGGTTCTTGAATATCTCCTACCTGGTCTGTCATTAGACTTTCCATTTCTTGGAAGTCTTTTTAGTATTGGCATCAAGACATCCACCACTTCCAATTCATGTCATATTACCAGCTCCTCAGAACTTATAGCACCATGCATCCAACTTTCTCTGCACCCTACGCTTCTTCCTTAGATAATTTCTTTGAAAGCGAGGAGTTGTCAGACACTAATGCCTACTTCTGCCATGTTTGCAACGCTCATCAAACTGCTCTAGTTGAATAGTTTTATCTGCATTGCGATGTTGTAGTTACTCCTATTCAGAGGTAGTGTCGTGCGGTTCCCAAAAGGTTCACAGGTGGATACATTACAACGATAGAGCAGTAATTTTCTGTGATGACCGCCTTCTTAACAGTCACGAGTCATATGTTTTCTTTTTAGAAGAGCTGAGCAGAACTCCACTTTAAAAAAATCATGGGTCACACTCAATTTGGGAAAAGCGGACTTGGCAGTATTAAACACCCTGCAGTACCCGCAACAAAGCAGTGCCATGCATATAGAAAGCTGGTCAGTGACACGTCCAAACAAATCGACGACGAATTATCCATGTCTAAAGCAATCCAGCTAGAAGTACAGGGTCAATGGACAAGATGGGAGAAATACGTAAAGCAAGACCTCTCGTGGAGCTCCATCCTTGCCATGCCTCCAAATTTACTTTCTTTCTGCCTTCGATGTTTTACCATCCCCATCTAACTTGAAACGCTGGCACATTACCACAGAAGCTAACTGTCATTTATGCGGTAAGGTAGTCTGCACAACATCCCATGTTCTAGGCGCATGTAAAATATCTTTGACACAAGGAAGGTTTACCTTCCGACATGATACTGTGTTAAAAACTCTGGTGGAGTCAATAAATGCCTTCATTTCAGATATTCCAGCAACCGCACCAAAGCGCATCACCAAACAGATCTTTGTAAAATCTGGCCAGGCACCTGCCAAAAGGAAAAGTTTGCCAACAGGCACTTTACATCTTGCCTCTGATTGGAAAGTCGAATCCGACCTAAACAGCTCATATTCTTTTCCTGGTCATATTGCAATTACCTCATTAAGACCAGATGTAATTATATTTTCCAACTGCCATAAAAGAGTAATACTTATAGAACTAAATGTCCATGCAAGGAAAATATGGACAGTTGGCATTCCACCAAAACAACAAAATATTCATCCTTAGTGAATGTCATTGCAACAAACGGTTGGTCTGTCGATTTCTTCGCCATGGAAGTAGGAGCTAGAGGGTATTGTGCGAACACTCACCTACTCCTTAAAGCGTCTCGGGTTTCCAAACTCACTAACCACTCGCACAGCTAAACATCTAAGCCGCAAAAGCATGGAAACCTCTTTCTGTATTTGGTTAGCGACCGTGAACATTCTAAAAGCACCGACAAAAAACGACCTTGCAAAATCAATAACCATCACTCAAACAACATTGACAACCGAATTTCACATTCCACCAAACCGTACCGAAATTCTTTAAATCAAGGATCTGCGAGAAGACCAGGCTTTATTAACAAAGGCAACACTTGCTATGCAAATGCGATCTTGCAAGCTCTGAGTGTGTGTCCGTTGTTGTGCTCTCAATGGCCGTCTGAGTCTTCTTGCATCTCTCCAATTTCAAAGGCTGTCGTACTTAATATGTCTATGCTGAAACGTTCTCCATCCGACATCGACCCATCAAACTTTCTTTGGGCTTTAAAAAGGAAAATATCAGAACGAGACACTGCTTTTAACTACAACACGCAGCAAGATGTTCCTGAAATTCTCCATACAGTTTTGGATGAGTTAAAAGGCTCTTCCTCACGCGCTGACTATATGTCTAGGGTGACCACCACTTCAACCGTAACATGTGATACCTGTTTTTGTTCCTCTTCAAGAGAGGATACATCAAACATTTTAACTCTTCCCACTTCTTTATCCATTTCACAAGGACTCGCCCAATTTCTTAAACCCGAGTCACTATCAGGGGAAAATAAATGGCTTTGCCCACAGTGTAATACACATCGGGAAAGCACAAAAGAAACATCTATCAGTCACGTCACTGCGGGTCAGTGCTGATTGTGCAGCTCCTTAGATTTTCTGCTGCCCAAAACACTTTTGTCAAAGACACCCGTTCGGTCAATTGTTCTTCCGAAAGCGAAAACCCTTTAAATGTCCAGATTTGCTCGGTAATGACATCTCCTTCAACAGCAAGTTTTCTCTAGTCGCGACCATAAACCATTCAGGTACCATAAAATCTGGACATTACTGGGCAAACGTATATGACCAAAAATCTAAGGACTGGTTACAATGCAACGATAGATCGGTCCAAAAAATTCACCCATCATCTCTGAATAGTTGCCAGGTCTACGTCCTTTTTTACATCCGTAGGTAACAAATTGTAACCAAACAGCAAGGGGGTTAGATATTTTGTCTTGTCTTTGGGTGTGACGACCCCACTTATTACCCCAGTCCAGTAGGGAGGTTCAAGTTTGCTCACTGAACTTTCAGGTTTGACGATCCTGCTGACCTAAGTCTGTCATAAGAAGCATTGCAAGGGGGCAAACACTAACTTGTGTTGTCTTGGTGGTTTGACACCCACCCATATTACCCCAGTCACCTTCCAGGCCGGTCCTTTGGAAAACACAGCAATGATCTGTGTAACGCTGAGTGTTGGGGCCCCGTAACACGTGTAAGGCTACTGCCAGGGTCACAAGTACTGGCACACAGATCGTTGGCTGCATGATTTACCCTTTCATTCGTTTAGGATTTTTAAATAATTTATCCGTTTCAGGATAGTCAATTTTATGATAAGTTTTACTTATTCCATGTATGTTTATTTAATTCGTTTTGAATTGCCTAGTTTAATCGCCGTTTTTTTTTTGTTGTTTTTTTTTTCGCTTTTTTGTCATAAGCTTTTTTGTGTAGTCCAAGGAGGAAAAATTCGTAACATGTGTATCGGATACACCTTGAAATAAGGGGAATGACTATTCAGGTCATTTTGAAATATTATTGTCAAATCACCGACATCGTCTAAAGACAAGTTTTGTCATCGCACTACGTGCTTTGTTACTCTTAATCTCTTTTAACCACAATGAGTCAGCAAGGGGGCTTGACTACACTCAGTCTTGTCTTTGGAGAGTGACGACTCCACTTATTACCCCAGTCAAAAATAAAAATTAAGTTAGCAAGGGGGTTTGATCATACTAGGTCTTGTCTTTGGAGAGTGACGACTCCACTTATTACCCCCCAAAAAAAAATATTAGCAGGGGGTTTGATCACACATGATCTTGTCTTTGGAGAGTAACGACTGCACTTATTACCTGAGTTAAAAACAAAGAATAGCACAGTTGAACAGAAAGCGTTTAAAGTTTACTTTAGGACGATAGGGATGTCTAGTTTCTGCTGATGACCGTCCGCGGACCTCTTCGAGGTGACTCAGCTAGACATCCAGGGTACTTAGGTTCAGAAATATGGGTCGAAACCTAGCTGCCCTTGGTTAAAGTTCTGCTCATCTTTTCAAATGTGTTGTGTCCTTTTTAACTTTTTTTATTTTTTTTTAATTAATTCCTTGAAAAAAGGGAGAATTGTGCTTTTAGAGGCATTTTCTCTAGAGGAGTACAACCTCTAGCTTATTTCCAAAGACCTAACAGGTTGAGTTCATCATTGCGGTGGCTAGCCACCTCTTTGTAAATTATTTTCTTATTGCTGCTGTCCGAAAGGATGACGAATGACAATCTGGAATGACAGATTGACACTGGGAAAGACTAGACCCTTACTTTTTATTTATTTGCTTATTTTGTTTTGTGTGTGTGTATGTTTGTGTGTTGTTTTTCTGTTACATGTAACATCACACTCCCTATTGTCAGTCACCAGTTATAAGTGAAGTATTCAGCAATAGACAGATAGTACTGTCACGCAAGAGGTCAATTGTTATCTGTCGCTCCCACCAAGCTTAGGCCGGCCCGTGGGATTTTTATGGTCTACAACAAAGTTAAATTTTTTAAACAATGATACCCCCAACGATATAGACCCTGGCCGTATTAGGACTACCCCTCCGGATATCGATTTCGTTATTACTAACTCCTCTGTCCTTCCTGCTACCTGTGATTCTTCGTTACTCCCTTCCACTAAGTATTGGACATTAAAACCGTGTAAAGTTGTTTCGCAAGATGTGCTAGCTGTTGATTCCACTGAAAAGTCTCGGTGCTGAAAGCTAACCCGGATAACTCCCACAGTGTTCTTTCTCAGCAATCAACAGAACCTGACCATCTTAGCACTATGAAATGGAAACAACCTATTGCTTGGCCGAAGTCAATGGACACAAAATTGTGGAATTCCCTTGATGTAAGGTCACTTCTCCAGCACAACCTATCGGGTTTGAACAGGAGAGCTTTACGCAGCATCAGTTTAGTGAACGAGAAGAACAATCTACTCCGAACTCTTAAGAGCACATCTGACCCAGTTGAGATAAGCAACATGCAAAACCTTTAAGATGATACGATGGCCAAGTTAAGGTTACTTTTTTGACGAGTCTGTCTAGTTAATTTCTTCCCATAAGGGTTGGGCCATCGTTCGGTGTGACTACGATGGGGAGTACTTTCTTTTGTCTTTTGTAGTTACTGACACGATAACAACACCGACTGGTTTGATATCTTCCCCAGTATACATACGCAATGTGGCCTTGACTGGTTGGATTTCGATTTTCTTCCCCAATGTTGTTTCCAGGACGCTTCTGCTCATTACCGAAACTGATGCTCCAGTGTCTAGCTAACTCCATCTGGATACCGTGGTTGTTTATCGCCAGATCGATGATGATAGGGTTTTCTCTTGGTAATCCCACTTTGTACATGCTGTAGAATGGGTGTTCGTTTTCAGGATGTCTCTCCTCCGTGATACCTGTTGCTTGCATTTCCTCAGTCAGTTGCCATATCTTCTTCCCGCTCCGCTGACTGCTGGCTCTAGCTTTCTTTCGACACTTTCTTGCGGCGTGTCCCTTGTTCCTGCAAAAGAAACACTCTTTGTCTCTAACGAACATGATTCCAGACGGTGATCTCCCCCACAGCGAAAACAGTCTTGCCGGGGGTCTTTATCGGTTCCTTGTTGGATACTTTTTGGACCACGCCCATGCTGTTCGCATTCCCTTGAAAACTTTGGATTTCAGTTGCTTGGGCGATCGCAGATTCCATAGACAAGGCAATGTTTGTCGCCCTGTCTAACGTCAATCCTTCGCCCTCACTGAGGAGTTTCTGTTGAATACGATCATGAATTACTCCACACACTAGACGGTCACGTAGCATGTCTGGTAATGTTACCCCATAATTACAATGCTCCGTGAGTCGCCGTAGTTCAGCCAGGTAGTTTGAAATGGATTCATATGGAGGGTTAGGTTTAGGGTTTTGATGCTTCTCATGAGTCCTAAAGTTCAT
>JASGCC010003539.1:0-23549 GCA_030067915.1 Hydractinia echinata | reverse complement strand
ACAGTGAAACGATTGACTGTGGGACTTAATTGAACTGATTTTGGACTTTGACCTTATAAATGTGATAAATGAGACAATTGTACTCCAGAAATAACATTCTTCTTAATTTGACATGATTGCTGGAACTCAGCATTACACTGGGCGCTGTGGTAGCGTTTTATTTAAAAATTTAGATAAATAAGTCATTTTTTACTGTGGGACCAATCCTAGCCGTTAGCGCGCGCTGAAGAAATAGAGACAGTTTCAAAAACTACATTTCATTGACTTTCTAACGGTATCAGTCCGTTTGAGTTACAACGGTTGCGTCACATATTCGTACCAACATGTATTTAGCGATATTTTTCTGATATTACTAGGTTGCATCGCTTTTAACAGTGAAACGATTGACTGTGGGACTTAATTGAACTGATTTTGGACTTTGACCTTATAAATGTGATAAATGAGACAATTGACTCCAAGAAATAACATTCTTCTTAATTTGACATGATTGCTGGAACTCAGCATTACACTGGGCGCTGTGGCAGCGCTTTATTTAAAAATTTAGATAAATAAGTCATTTTTTACTGTGGGACCAATTCCAGCCGTTATCTCGCGCTGAAGAAATAGAGACAGTTTCAAAAACTACATTTCATTGACTTTCTAACGGTATCAGTCCGTTTGATTTACAACGGTCGCGTCACATATTCGTACCAACATGTATTTAGCTATATTTTTCTGATATTACTAGGTTACACCGCTTTTAACAGTGAAACGATTGACTGTGGGCCTTAATTGAACTGATTTTGGACTTTGACCTTATAAATGTGATAAATGAGACAATTGGACTCCAAGAAATAACATTCTTCTTAATTTGACATGATTGCTGGAGTCATTTTTTACTGTGGGACCAATCCTAGCCGTTAGCGCGCGCTGAAGACATAGAGACAGTTTCCAAAACTACATTTCATTGACTTTCTAACGGTATCAGTCCGTTTGAGTTACAACGGTTGCGTCACATATTCGTACCAACATGTATTTAGCGATATTTTTCTGATATTACTAGGTTGCATCGCTTTTAACAGTGAAACGATTGACTGTGGGACTTAATTGAACTGATTTTGGACTTTGATCTTATAAATGTGATAAATGAGACAATTGTACTCCAAGAAATAACATTCTTCTTAACTTGACATGATTGCTTGAACTCAGCAGTTACACTGGGCGCTGTGGTAGCGCTTTATTTAAAAATTTAGATAAATAAGTCATTTTTTACTGTGGGACCAATCCTAGCCGTTAGCGCGCGCTGAAGAAATAGAGACAGTTTCAAAAACTACATTTCATTGACTTTCTAACGGTATCAGTCCGTTTGAGTTACAACGGTTGCGTCACATATTCGTACCAACATGTATTTAGCTATATTTTTCTGATATTACTAGGTTGCATCGCTTTTAACAGTGAAACGATTGACTGTGGGACTTAATTGAACTGATTTTGGACTTTGATTATAAATGTGATAAATGAGACAATTGGACTCCAAGAAATAACATTCTTCTTAATTTGACATGATTGCTAGAACTCAGCAATTACACTGGGCGCTGTGGTAGCGCTTTATTTAAAAATTTAGATAAATAAGTCATTTTTTACTGTGGGACCAATCCTAGCCGTTAGCGCGCTGAAGAAATAGAGACAGTTTCAAAAACTACATTTCATTGACTTTCTAACGGTATCAGTCCGTTTGAGTTACAACGGTTGCGTCACATATTCGTACCAACATGTATTTAGCGATATTTTTCTGATATTACTAGGTTGCATCGCTTTTAACAGTGAAACGATTGACTGTGGGACTTAATTGAACTGATTTTGGACTTTGACCTTATAAATGTGATAAATGAGACAATTGACTCCAAGAAATAACATTCTTCTTAATTTGACATGATTGCTGGAACTCAGCAGATTACACTGGGCGCTGTGGTAGCGCTTTATTTAAAAATTTAGATAAATAAGTCATTTTTTACTGTGGGACCAATCCTAGCCGTTAGCGCGCGCTGAAGAAATAGAGACAGTTTCAAAAACTACATTTCATTGACTTTCTAACGGTATCAGTCCGTTTGAGTTACAACGGTTGCGTCACATATTCGTACCAACATGTATTTAGCTATATTTTTCTGATATTACTAGGTTGCATCGCTTTTAACAGTGAAACGATTGACTGTGGGACTTAATTGAACTGATTTTGGACTTTGACCTTATAAATGTGATAAATGAGACAATTGGACTCCAAGAAATAACATTCTTCTTAATTTGACATGATTGCTGGAACTCAGCAATTACACTGGGCGCTGTGGTAGCGCTTTATTTAAAAATTTAGATAAATAAGTCATTTTTTACTGTGGGACCAATCCTAGCCGTTAGCGCGCTGAAGAAATAGAGACAGTTTCAAAAACTACATTTCATTGACTTTCTAACGGTATCAGTCCGTTTGAGTTACAACGGTTGCGTCACATATTCGTACCAACATGTATTTAGCTATATTTTTCTGATATTACTAGGTTGCATCGCTTTTAACAGTGAAACGATTGACTGTGGGACTTAATTGAACTGATTTTGGACTTTGACCTTATAAATGTGATAAATGAGACAATTGGACTCCAAGAAATAACATTCTTCTTAATTTGACATGATTGCTGGAACTCAGCAGATTACACTGGGCGCTGTGGTAGCGCTTTATTTAAAAATTTAGATAAATAAGTCATTTTTTACTGTGGGACCAATCCTAGCCGTTAGCGCGCGCTGAAGAAATAGAGACAGTTTCAAAAACTACATTTCATTGACTTTCTAACGGTATCAGTCCGTTTGAGTTACAACGGTTGCGTCACATATTCGTACCAACATGTATTTAGCGATATTTTTCTGATATTACTAGGTTGCATCGCTTTTAACAGTGAAACGATTGACTGTGGGACTTAATTGAACTGATTTTGGACTTTGACCTTATAAATGTGATAAATGAGACAATTGGACTCCAAGAAATAACATTCTTCTTAATTTGACATGATTGCTGGAACTCAGCGATTACACTGGGCGCTGTGGTAGCGCTTTATTTAAAAATTTAGATAAATAAGTCATTTTTTACTGTGGGACCAATCCTAGCCGTTAGCGCGCGCTGAAGAAATAGAGACAGTTTCAAAAACTACATTTCATTGACTTTCTAACGGTATCAGTCCGTTTGAGTTACAACGGTTGCGTCACATATTCGTACCAACATGTATTTAGCGATATTTTTCTGATATTACTAGGTTGCATCGCTTTTAACAGTGAAACGATTGACTGTGGGACTTAATTGAACTGATTTTGGACTTTGACCTTATAAATGTGATAAATGAGACAATTGGACTCCAAGAAATAACATTCTTCTTAATTTGACATGATTGCTGGAACTCAGCAATTACACTGGGCGCTGTGGTAGCGCTTTATTTAAAAATTTAGATAAATAAGTCATTTTTTACTGTGGGACCAATCCTAGCCGTTAGCGCGCGCTGAAGAAATAGAGACAGTTTCAAAAACTACATTTCATTGACTTTCTAACGGTATCAGTCCGTTTGAGTTACAACGGTTGCGTCACATATTCGTACCAACATGTATTTAGCGATATTTTTCTGATATTACTAGGTTGCATCGCTTTTAACAGTGAAACGATTGACTGTGGGACTTAATTGAACTGATTTTGGACTTTGACCTTATAAATGTGATAAATGAGACAATTGGACTCCAAGAAATAACATTCTTCTTAATTTGACATGATTGCTGGAACTCAGCAATTACACTGGGCGCTGTGGTAGCGCTTTATTTAAAAATTTAGATAAATAAGTCATTTTTTACTGTGGGACCAATCCTAGCCGTTAGCGCGCGCTGAAGAAATAGAGACAGTTTCAAAAACTACATTTCATTGACTTTCTAACGGTATCAGTCCGTTTGAGTTACAACGGTTGCGTCACATATTCGTACCAACATGTATTTAGCGATATTTTTCTGATATTACTAGGTTGCATCGCTTTTAACAGTGAAACGATTGACTGTGGGACTTAATTGAACTGATTTTGGACTTTGACCTTATAAATGTGATAAATGAGACAATTGGACTCCAAGAAATAACATTCTTCTTAATTTGACATGATTGCTGGAACTCAGCATTACACTGGGCGCTGTGGTAGCGCTTTATTTAAAAATTTAGATAAATAAGTCATTTTTTACTGTGGGACCAATCCTAGCCGTTAGCGCGCGCTGAAGAAATAGAGACAGTTTCAAAAACTACATTTCATTGACTTTCTAACGGTATCAGTCCGTTTGAGTTACAACGGTTGCGTCACATATTCGTACCAACATGTATTTAGCGATATTTTTCTGATATTACTAGGTTGCATCGCTTTTAACAGTGAAACGATTGACTGTGGGACTTAATTGAACTGATTTTGGACTTTGACCTTATAAATGTGATAAATGAGACAATTGGACTCCAAGAAATAACATTCTTCTTAATTTGACATGATTGCTGGAACTCAGCATTACACTGGGCGCTGTGGTAGCGCTTTATTTAAAAATTTAGATAAATAAGTCATTTTTTACTGTGGGACCAATCCTAGCCGTTAGCGCGCGCTGAAGAAATAGAGACAGTTTCAAAAACTACATTTCATTGACTTTCTAACGGTATCAGTCCGTTTGAGTTACAACGGTTGCGTCACATATTCGTACCAACATGTATTTAGCGATATTTTTCTGATATTACTAGGTTGCATCGCTTTTAACAGTGAAACGATTGACTGTGGGACTTAATTGAACTGATTTTGGACTTTGACCTTATAAATGTGATAAATGAGACAATTGGACTCCAAGAAATAACATTCTTCTTAATTTGACATGATTGCTGGAGCGCTTATTTTTTACATTTGTGGGACCAATCCTAGCCGTTAGCGCGCGCTGAAGAAATAGAGACAGTTTCAAAAACTACATTTCATTGACTTTCTAACGGTATCAGTCCGTTTGAGTTACAACGGTTGCGTCACATATTCGTACCAACATGTATTTAGCGATATTTTTCTGATATTACTAGGTTGCATCGCTTTTAACAGTGAAACGATTGACTGTGGGACTTAATTGAACTGATTTTGGACTTTGACCTTATAAATGTGATAAATGAGACAATTGGACTCCAAGAAATAACATTCTTCTTAATTTGACATGATTGCTGGAACTCAGCATTACACTGGGCGCTGTGGTAGCGCTTTATTTAAAAATTTAGATAAATAAGTCATTTTTTACTGTGGGACCAATCCTAGCCGTTAGCGCGCGCTGAAGAAATAGAGACAGTTTCAAAAACTACATTTCATTGACTTTCTAACGGTATCAGTCCGTTTGAGTTACAACGGTTGCGTCACATATTCGTACCAACATGTATTTAGCGATATTTTTCTGATATTACTAGGTTGCATCGCTTTTAACAGTGAAACGATTGACTGTGGGACTTAATTGAACTGATTTTGGACTTTGACCTTATAAATGTGATAAATGAGACAATTGGACTCCAAGAAATAACATTCTTCTTAATTTGACATGATTGCTGGAACTCAGCAATTACACTGGGCGCTGTGGTAGCGCTTTATTTAAAAATTTAGATAAATAAGTCATTTTTTACTGTGGGACCAATCCTAGCCGTTAGCGCGCGCTGAAGAAATAGAGACAGTTTCAAAAACTACATTTCATTGACTTTCTAACGGTATCAGTCCGTTTGAGTTACAACGGTTGCGTCACATATTCGTACCAACATGTATTTAGCGATATTTTTCTGATATTACTAGGTTGCATCGCTTTTAACAGTGAAACGATTGACTGTGGGACTTAATTGAACTGATTTTGGACTTTGACCTTATAAATGTGATAAATGAGACAATTGGACTCCAAGAAATAACATTCTTCTTAATTTGACATGATTGCTGGAACTCAGCAATTACACTGGGCGCTGTGGTAGCGCTTTATTTAAAAATTTAGATAAATAAGTCATTTTTTACTGTGGGACCAATCCTAGCCGTTAGCGCGCGCTGAAGAAATAGAGACAGTTTCAAAAACTACATTTCATTGACTTTCTAACGGTATCAGTCCGTTTGAGTTACAACGGTTGCGTCACATATTCGTACCAACATGTATTTAGCGATATTTTTCTGATATTACTAGGTTGCATCGCTTTTAACAGTGAAACGATTGACTGTGGGACTTAATTGAACTGATTTTGGACTTTGACCTTATAAATGTGATAAATGAGACAATTGGACTCCAAGAAATAACATTCTTCTTAATTTGACATGATTGCTGGAACTCAGCGATTACACTGGGCGCTGTGGTAGCGCTTTATTTAAAAATTTAGATAAATAAGTCATTTTTTACTGTGGGACCAATCCTAGCCGTTAGCGCGCGCTGAAGAAATAGAGACAGTTTCAAAAACTACATTTCATTGACTTTCTAACGGTATCAGTCCGTTTGAGTTACAACGGTTGCGTCACATATTCGTACCAACATGTATTTAGCGATATTTTTCTGATATTACTAGGTTGCATCGCTTTTAACAGTGAAACGATTGACTGTGGGACTTAATTGAACTGATTTTGGACTTTGACCTTATAAATGTGATAAATGAGACAATTGGACTCCAAGAAATAACATTCTTCTTAATTTGACATGATTGCTGGAACTCAGCAATTACACTGGGCGCTGTGGTAGCGCTTTATTTAAAAATTTAGATAAATAAGTCATTTTTTACTGTGGGACCAATCCTAGCCGTTAGCGCGCGCTGAAGAAATAGAGACAGTTTCAAAAACTACATTTCATTGACTTTCTAACGGTATCAGTCCGTTTGAGTTACAACGGTTGCGTCACATATTCGTACCAACATGTATTTAGCGATATTTTTCTGATATTACTAGGTTGCATCGCTTTTAACAGTGAAACGATTGACTGTGGGACTTAATTGAACTGATTTTGGACTTTGACCTTATAAATGTGATAAATGAGACAATTGGACTCCAAGAAATAACATTCTTCTTAATTTGACATGATTGCTGGATTCATTTTTTATTGTGGGGGACCAATCCTAGCCGTTAGCGCGCGCTGAAGAAATAGAGACAGTTTCAAAAACTACATTTCATTGACTTTCTAACGGTATCAGTCCGTTTGAGTTACAACGGTTGCGTCACATATTCGTACCAACATGTATTTAGCGATATTTTTCTGATATTACTAGGTTGCATCGCTTTTAACAGTGAAACGATTGACTGTGGGACTTAATTGAACTGATTTTGGACTTTGACCTTATAAATGTGATAAATGAGACAATTGGACTCCAAGAAATAACATTCTTCTTAATTTGACATGATTGCTGGAACTCAGCATTACACTGGGCGCTGTGGTAGCGCTTTATTTAAAAATTTAGATAAATAAGTCATTTTTTACTGTGGGACCAATCCTAGCCGTTAGCGCGCGCTGAAGAAATAGAGACAGTTTCAAAAACTACATTTCATTGACTTTCTAACGGTATCAGTCCGTTTGAGTTACAACGGTTGCGTCACATATTCGTACCAACATGTATTTAGCGATATTTTTCTGATATTACTAGGTTGCATCGCTTTTAACAGTGAAACGATTGACTGTGGGACTTAATTGAACTGATTTTGGACTTTGACCTTATAAATGTGATAAATGAGACAATTGGACTCCAAGAAATAACATTCTTCTTAATTTGACATGATTGCTGGAACTCAGCAATTACACTGGGCGCTGTGGTAGCGCTTTATTTAAAAATTTAGATAAATAAGTCATTTTTTACTGTGGGACCAATCCTAGCCGTTAGCGCGCGCTGAAGAAATAGAGACAGTTTCAAAAACTACATTTCATTGACTTTCTAACGGTATCAGTCCGTTTGAGTTACAACGGTTGCGTCACATATTCGTACCAACATGTATTTAGCGATATTTTTCTGATATTACTAGGTTGCATCGCTTTTAACAGTGAAACGATTGACTGTGGGACTTAATTGAACTGATTTTGGACTTTGACCTTATAAATGTGATAAATGAGACAATTGGACTCCAAGAAATAACATTCTTCTTAATTTGACATGATTGCTGGAACTCAGCAATTACACTGGGCGCTGTGGTAGCGCTTTATTTAAAAATTTAGATAAATAAGTCATTTTTTACTGTGGGACCAATCCTAGCCGTTAGCGCGCGCTGAAGAAATAGAGACAGTTTCAAAAACTACATTTCATTGACTTTCTAACGGTATCAGTCCGTTTGAGTTACAACGGTTGCGTCACATATTCGTACCAACATGTATTTAGCGATATTTTTCTGATATTACTAGGTTGCATCGCTTTTAACAGTGAAACGATTGACTGTGGGACTTAATTGAACTGATTTTGGACTTTGACCTTATAAATGTGATAAATGAGACAATTGGACTCCAAGAAATAACATTCTTCTTAATTTGACATGATTGCTGGAACTCAGCAATTACACTGGGCGCTGTGGTAGCGCTTTATTTAAAAATTTAGATAAATAAGTCATTTTTTACTGTGGGACCAATCCTAGCCGTTAGCGCGCGCTGAAGAAATAGAGACAGTTTCAAAAACTACATTTCATTGACTTTCTAACGGTATCAGTCCGTTTGAGTTACAACGGTTGCGTCACATATTCGTACCAACATGTATTTAGCGATATTTTTCTGATATTACTAGGTTGCATCGCTTTTAACAGTGAAACGATTGACTGTGGGACTTAATTGAACTGATTTTGGACTTTGACCTTATAAATGTGATAAATGAGACAATTGGACTCCAAGAAATAACATTCTTCTTAATTTGACATGATTGCTGGAACTCAGCAATTACACTGGGCGCTGTGGTAGCGCTTTATTTAAAAATTTAGATAAATAAGTCATTTTTTACTGTGGGACCAATCCTAGCCGTTAGCGCGCGCTGAAGAAATAGAGACAGTTTCAAAAACTACATTTCATTGACTTTCTAACGGTATCAGTCCGTTTGAGTTACAACGGTTGCGTCACATATTCGTACCAACATGTATTTAGCGATATTTTTCTGATATTACTAGGTTGCATCGCTTTTAACAGTGAAACGATTGACTGTGGGACTTAATTGAACTGATTTTGGACTTTGACCTTATAAATGTGATAAATGAGACAATTGGACTCCAAGAAATAACATTCTTCTTAATTTGACATGATTGCTGGAACTCAGCAATTACACTGGGCGCTGTGGTAGCTTTATTTTAAAAATTTAGATAAATAAGTCATTTTTTACTGTGGGACCAATCCTAGCCGTTAGCGCGCGCTGAAGAAATAGAGACAGTTTCAAAAACTACATTTCATTGACTTTCTAACGGTATCAGTCCGTTTGAGTTACAACGGTTGCGTCACATATTCGTACCAACATGTATTTAGCGATATTTTTCTGATATTACTAGGTTGCATCGCTTTTAACAGTGAAACGATTGACTGTGGGACTTAATTGAACTGATTTTGGACTTTGACCTTATAAATGTGATAAATGAGACAATTGGACTCCAAGAAATAACATTCTTCTTAATTTGACATGATTGCTGGAACTCAGCAATTACACTGGGCGCTGTGGTAGCGCTTTATTTAAAAATTTAGATAAATAAGTCATTTTTTACTGTGGGACCAATCCTAGCCGTTAGCGCGCGCTGAAGAAATAGAGACAGTTTCAAAAACTACATTTCATTGACTTTCTAACGGTATCAGTCCGTTTGAGTTACAACGGTTGCGTCACATATTCGTACCAACATGTATTTAGCGATATTTTTCTGATATTACTAGGTTGCATCGCTTTTAACAGTGAAACGATTGACTGTGGGACTTAATTGAACTGATTTTGGACTTTGACCTTATAAATGTGATAAATGAGACAATTGGACTCCAAGAAATAACATTCTTCTTAATTTGACATGATTGCTGGAACTCAGCATTACACTGGGCGCTGTGGTAGCGCTTTATTTAAAAATTTAGATAAATAAGTCATTTTTTACTGTGGGACCAATCCTAGCCGTTAGCGCGCGCTGAAGAAATAGAGACAGTTTCAAAAACTACATTTCATTGACTTTCTAACGGTATCAGTCCGTTTGAGTTACAACGGTTGCGTCACATATTCGTACCAACATGTATTTAGCGATATTTTTCTGATATTACTAGGTTGCATCGCTTTTAACAGTGAAACGATTGACTGTGGGACTTAATTGAACTGATTTTGGACTTTGACCTTATAAATGTGATAAATGAGACAATTGGACTCCAAGAAATAACATTCTTCTTAATTTGACATGATTGCTGGAACTCAGCAATTACACTGGGCGCTGTGGTAGCGCTTTATTTAAAAATTTAGATAAATAAGTCATTTTTTACTGTGGGACCAATCCTAGCCGTTAGCGCGCGCTGAAGAAATAGAGACAGTTTCAAAAACTACATTTCATTGACTTTCTAACGGTATCAGTCCGTTTGAGTTACAACGGTTGCGTCACATATTCGTACCAACATGTATTTAGCGATATTTTTCTGATATTACTAGGTTGCATCGCTTTTAACAGTGAAACGATTGACTGTGGGACTTAATTGAACTGATTTTGGACTTTGACCTTATAAATGTGATAAATGAGACAATTGGACTCCAAGAAATAACATTCTTCTTAATTTGACATGATTGCTGGAACTCAGCATTACACTGGGCGCTGTGGTAGCGCTTTATTTAAAAATTTAGATAAATAAGTCATTTTTTACTGTGGGACCAATCCTAGCCGTTAGCGCGCGCTGAAGAAATAGAGACAGTTTCAAAAACTACATTTCATTGACTTTCTAACGGTATCAGTCCGTTTGAGTTACAACGGTTGCGTCACATATTCGTACCAACATGTATTTAGCGATATTTTTCTGATATTACTAGGTTGCATCGCTTTTAACAGTGAAACGATTGACTGTGGGACTTAATTGAACTGATTTTGGACTTTGACCTTATAAATGTGATAAATGAGACAATTGGACTCCAAGAAATAACATTCTTCTTAATTTGACATGATTGCTGGAACTCAGCATTACACTGGGCGCTGTGGTAGCGCTTTATTTAAAAATTTAGATAAATAAGTCATTTTTTACTGTGGGACCAATCCTAGCCGTTAGCGCGCGCTGAAGAAATAGAGACAGTTTCAAAAACTACATTTCATTGACTTTCTAACGGTATCAGTCCGTTTGAGTTACAACGGTTGCGTCACATATTCGTACCAACATGTATTTAGCGATATTTTTCTGATATTACTAGGTTGCATCGCTTTTAACAGTGAAACGATTGACTGTGGGACTTAATTGAACTGATTTTGGACTTTGACCTTATAAATGTGATAAATGAGACAATTGGACTCCAAGAAATAACATTCTTCTTAATTTGACATGATTGCTGGAACTCAGCATTACACTGGGCGCTGTGGTAGCGCTTTATTTAAAAATTTAGATAAATAAGTCATTTTTTACTGTGGGACCAATCCTAGCCGTTAGCGCGCGCTGAAGAAATAGAGACAGTTTCAAAAACTACATTTCATTGACTTTCTAACGGTATCAGTCCGTTTGAGTTACAACGGTTGCGTCACATATTCGTACCAACATGTATTTAGCGATATTTTTCTGATATTACTAGGTTGCATCGCTTTTAACAGTGAAACGATTGACTGTGGGACTTAATTGAACTGATTTTGGACTTTGACCTTATAAATGTGATAAATGAGACAATTGGACTCCAAGAAATAACATTCTTCTTAATTTGACATGATTGCTGGAACTCAGCATTACACTGGGCGCTGTGGTAGCGCTTTATTTAAAAATTTAGATAAATAAGTCATTTTTTACTGTGGGACCAATCCTAGCCGTTAGCGCGCGCTGAAGAAATAGAGACAGTTTCAAAAACTACATTTCATTGACTTTCTAACGGTATCAGTCCGTTTGAGTTACAACGGTTGCGTCACATATTCGTACCAACATGTATTTAGCGATATTTTTCTGATATTACTAGGTTGCATCGCTTTTAACAGTGAAACGATTGACTGTGGGACTTAATTGAACTGATTTTGGACTTTGACCTTATAAATGTGATAAATGAGACAATTGGACTCCAAGAAATAACATTCTTCTTAATTTGACATGATTGCTGGAACTCAGCAATTACACTGGGCGCTGTGGTAGCGCTTTATTTAAAAATTTAGATAAATAAGTCATTTTTTACTGTGGGACCAATCCTAGCCGTTAGCGCGCGCTGAAGAAATAGAGACAGTTTCAAAAACTACATTTCATTGACTTTCTAACGGTATCAGTCCGTTTGAGTTACAACGGTTGCGTCACATATTCGTACCAACATGTATTTAGCGATATTTTTCTGATATTACTAGGTTGCATCGCTTTTAACAGTGAAACGATTGACTGTGGGACTTAATTGAACTGATTTTGGACTTTGACCTTATAAATGTGATAAATGAGACAATTGGACTCCAAGAAATAACATTCTTCTTAATTTGACATGATTGCTGGAACTCAGCAATTACACTGGGCGCTGTGGTAGCGCTTTATTTAAAAATTTAGATAAATAAGTCATTTTTTACTGTGGGACCAATCCTAGCCGTTAGCGCGCGCTGAAGAAATAGAGACAGTTTCAAAAACTACATTTCATTGACTTTCTAACGGTATCAGTCCGTTTGAGTTACAACGGTTGCGTCACATATTCGTACCAACATGTATTTAGCGATATTTTTCTGATATTACTAGGTTGCATCGCTTTTAACAGTGAAACGATTGACTGTGGGACTTAATTGAACTGATTTTGGACTTTGACCTTATAAATGTGATAAATGAGACAATTGGACTCCAAGAAATAACATTCTTCTTAATTTGACATGATTGCTGGAACTCAGCAATTACACTGGGCGCTGTGGTAGCGCTTTATTTAAAAATTTAGATAAATAAGTCATTTTTTACTGTGGGACCAATCCTAGCCGTTAGCGCGCGCTGAAGAAATAGAGACAGTTTCAAAAACTACATTTCATTGACTTTCTAACGGTATCAGTCCGTTTGAGTTACAACGGTTGCGTCACATATTCGTACCAACATGTATTTAGCGATATTTTTCTGATATTACTAGGTTGCATCGCTTTTAACAGTGAAACGATTGACTGTGGGACTTAATTGAACTGATTTTGGACTTTGACCTTATAAATGTGATAAATGAGACAATTGGACTCCAAGAAATAACATTCTTCTTAATTTGACATGATTGCTGGAACTCAGCAATTACACTGGGCGCTGTGGTAGCGCTTTATTTAAAAATTTAGATAAATAAGTCATTTTTTACTGTGGGACCAATCCTAGCCGTTAGCGCGCGCTGAAGAAATAGAGACAGTTTCAAAAACTACATTTCATTGACTTTCTAACGGTATCAGTCCGTTTGAGTTACAACGGTTGCGTCACATATTCGTACCAACATGTATTTAGCGATATTTTTCTGATATTACTAGGTTGCATCGCTTTTAACAGTGAAACGATTGACTGTGGGACTTAATTGAACTGATTTTGGACTTTGACCTTATAAATGTGATAAATGAGACAATTGGACTCCAAGAAATAACATTCTTCTTAATTTGACATGATTGCTGGAACTCAGCATTACACTGGGCGCTGTGGTAGCGCTTTATTTAAAAATTTAGATAAATAAGTCATTTTTTACTGTGGGACCAATCCTAGCCGTTAGCGCGCGCTGAAGAAATAGAGACAGTTTCAAAAACTACATTTCATTGACTTTCTAACGGTATCAGTCCGTTTGAGTTACAACGGTTGCGTCACATATTCGTACCAACATGTATTTAGCGATATTTTTCTGATATTACTAGGTTGCATCGCTTTTAACAGTGAAACGATTGACTGTGGGACTTAATTGAACTGATTTTGGACTTTGACCTTATAAATGTGATAAATGAGACAATTGGACTCCAAGAAATAACATTCTTCTTAATTTGACATGATTGCTGGAACTCAGCATTACACTGGGCGCTGTGGTAGCGCTTTATTTAAAAATTTAGATAAATAAGTCATTTTTTACTGTGGGACCAATCCTAGCCGTTAGCGCGCGCTGAAGAAATAGAGACAGTTTCAAAAACTACATTTCATTGACTTTCTAACGGTATCAGTCCGTTTGAGTTACAACGGTTGCGTCACATATTCGTACCAACATGTATTTAGCGATATTTTTCTGATATTACTAGGTTGCATCGCTTTTAACAGTGAAACGATTGACTGTGGGACTTAATTGAACTGATTTTGGACTTTGACCTTATAAATGTGATAAATGAGACAATTGGACTCCAAGAAATAACATTCTTCTTAATTTGACATGATTGCTGGAACTCAGCAATTACACTGGGCGCTGTGGTAGCGCTTTATTTAAAAATTTAGATAAATAAGTCATTTTTTACTGTGGGACCAATCCTAGCCGTTAGCGCGCGCTGAAGAAATAGAGACAGTTTCAAAAACTACATTTCATTGACTTTCTAACGGTATCAGTCCGTTTGAGTTACAACGGTTGCGTCACATATTCGTACCAACATGTATTTAGCGATATTTTTCTGATATTACTAGGTTGCATCGCTTTTAACAGTGAAACGATTGACTGTGGGACTTAATTGAACTGATTTTGGACTTTGACCTTATAAATGTGATAAATGAGACAATTGGACTCCAAGAAATAACATTCTTCTTAATTTGACATGATTGCTGGAACTCAGCAATTACACTGGGCGCTGTGGTAGCGCTTTATTTAAAAATTTAGATAAATAAGTCATTTTTTACTGTGGGACCAATCCTAGCCGTTAGCGCGCGCTGAAGAAATAGAGACAGTTTCAAAAACTACATTTCATTGACTTTCTAACGGTATCAGTCCGTTTGAGTTACAACGGTTGCGTCACATATTCGTACCAACATGTATTTAGCGATATTTTTCTGATATTACTAGGTTGCATCGCTTTTAACAGTGAAACGATTGACTGTGGGACTTAATTGAACTGATTTTGGACTTTGACCTTATAAATGTGATAAATGAGACAATTGGACTCCAAGAAATAACATTCTTCTTAATTTGACATGATTGCTGGAACTCAGCAATTACACTGGGCGCTGTGGTAGCGCTTTATTTAAAAATTTAGATAAATAAGTCATTTTTTACTGTGGGACCAATCCTAGCCGTTAGCGCGCGCTGAAGAAATAGAGACAGTTTCAAAAACTACATTTCATTGACTTTCTAACGGTATCAGTCCGTTTGAGTTACAACGGTTGCGTCACATATTCGTACCAACATGTATTTAGCGATATTTTTCTGATATTACTAGGTTGCATCGCTTTTAACAGTGAAACGATTGACTGTGGGACTTAATTGAACTGATTTTGGACTTTGACCTTATAAATGTGATAAATGAGACAATTGGACTCCAAGAAATAACATTCTTCTTAATTTGACATGATTGCTGGAACTCAGCAATTACACTGGGCGCTGTGGTAGCGCTTTATTTAAAAATTTAGATAAATAAGTCATTTTTTACTGTGGGACCAATCCTAGCCGTTAGCGCGCGCTGAAGAAATAGAGACAGTTTCAAAAACTACATTTCATTGACTTTCTAACGGTATCAGTCCGTTTGAGTTACAACGGTTGCGTCACATATTCGTACCAACATGTATTTAGCGATATTTTTCTGATATTACTAGGTTGCATCGCTTTTAACAGTGAAACGATTGACTGTGGGACTTAATTGAACTGATTTTGGACTTTGACCTTATAAATGTGATAAATGAGACAATTGGACTCCAAGAAATAACATTCTTCTTAATTTGACATGATTGCTGGAACTCAGCAATTACACTGGGCGCTGTGGTAGCGCTTTATTTAAAAATTTAGATAAATAAGTCATTTTTTACTGTGGGACCAATCCTAGCCGTTAGCGCGCGCTGAAGAAATAGAGACAGTTTCAAAAACTACATTTCATTGACTTTCTAACGGTATCAGTCCGTTTGAGTTACAACGGTTGCGTCACATATTCGTACCAACATGTATTTAGCGATATTTTTCTGATATTACTAGGTTGCATCGCTTTTAACAGTGAAACGATTGACTGTGGGACTTAATTGAACTGATTTTGGACTTTGACCTTATAAATGTGATAAATGAGACAATTGGACTCCAAGAAATAACATTCTTCTTAATTTGACATGATTGCTGGAACTCAGCAGATTACACTGGGCGCTGTGGTAGCGCTTTATTTAAAAATTTAGATAAATAAGTCATTTTTTACTGTGGGACCAATCCTAGCCGTTAGCGCGCGCTGAAGAAATAGAGACAGTTTCAAAAACTACATTTCATTGACTTTCTAACGGTATCAGTCCGTTTGAGTTACAACGGTTGCGTCACATATTCGTACCAACATGTATTTAGCGATATTTTTCTGATATTACTAGGTTGCATCGCTTTTAACAGTGAAACGATTGACTGTGGGACTTAATTGAACTGATTTTGGACTTTGACCTTATAAATGTGATAAATGAGACAATTGGACTCCAAGAAATAACATTCTTCTTAATTTGACATGATTGCTGGAACTCAGCAATTACACTGGGCGCTGTGGTAGCGCTTTATTTAAAAATTTAGATAAATAAGTCATTTTTTACTGTGGGACCAATCCTAGCCGTTAGCGCGCGCTGAAGAAATAGAGACAGTTTCAAAAACTACATTTCATTGACTTTCTAACGGTATCAGTCCGTTTGAGTTACAACGGTTGCGTCACATATTCGTACCAACATGTATTTAGCGATATTTTTCTGATATTACTAGGTTGCATCGCTTTTAACAGTGAAACGATTGACTGTGGGACTTAATTGAACTGATTTTGGACTTTGACCTTATAAATGTGATAAATGAGACAATTGGACTCCAAGAAATAACATTCTTCTTAATTTGACATGATTGCTGGAACTCAGCAATTACACTGGGCGCTGTGGTAGCGCTTTATTTAAAAATTTAGATAAATAAGTCATTTTTTACTGTGGGACCAATCCTAGCCGTTAGCCGCGCTGAAGAAATAGAGACAGTTTCAAAAACTACATTTCATTGACTTTCTAACGGTATCAGTCCGTTTGAGTTACAACGGTTGCGTCACATATTCGTACCAACATGTATTTAGCGATATTTTTCTGATATTACTAGGTTGCATCGCTTTTAACAGTGAAACGATTGACTGTGGGACTTAATTGAACTGATTTTGGACTTTGACCTTATAAATGTGATAAATGAGACAATTGGACTCCAAGAAATAACATTCTTCTTAATTTGACATGATTGCTGGAACTCAGCAATTACACTGGGCGCTGTGGTAGCGCTTTATTTAAAAATTTAGATAAATAAGTCATTTTTTACTGTGGGACCAATCCTAGCCGTTAGCGCGCGCTGAAGAAATAGAGACAGTTTCAAAAACTACATTTCATTGACTTTCTAACGGTATCAGTCCGTTTGAGTTACAACGGTTGCGTCACATATTCGTACCAACATGTATTTAGCGATATTTTTCTGATATTACTAGGTTGCATCGCTTTTAACAGTGAAACGATTGACTGTGGGACTTAATTGAACTGATTTTGGACTTTGACCTTATAAATGTGATAAATGAGACAATTGTACTCCAAGAAATAACATTCTTCTTAATTTGACATGATTGCTTGAACTCAGCAATTACACTGCGCGCTGTGGTAGCGCTTTATTTAAAAATTTAGATAAATAAGTCATTTTTTACTGTGGGACCAATTCTAGCCGTTAGCGCGCGCTGAAGAAATAGAGACAGTTTCAAAAACTACATTTCATTGACTTTCTAACGGTATCAGTCCGTTTGAGTTACAACGGTTGCGTCACATATTCGTACCAACATGTATTTAGCGATATTTTTCTGATATTACTAGGTTGCATCGCTTTTAACAGTGAAACGATTGACTGTGGGACTTAATTGAACTGATTTTGGACTTTGACCTTATAAATGTGATAAATGAGACAATTGGACTCCAAGAAATAACATTCTTCTTAATTTGACATGATTGCTGGAACTCAGCATTACACTGGGCGCTGTGGTAGCGCTTTATTTAAAAATTTAGATAAATAAGTCATTTTTTACTGTGGGACCAATCCTAGCCGTTAGCGCGCGCTGAAGAAATAGAGACAGTTTCAAAAACTACATTTCATTGACTTTCTAACGGTATCAGTCCGTTTGAGTTACAACGGTTGCGTCACATATTCGTACCAACATGTATTTAGCGATATTTTTCTGATATTACTAGGTTGCACCGCTTTTAACAGTGAAACGATTGACTGTGGGACTTAATTGAACTGATTTTGGACTTTGACCTTATAAATGTGATAAATGAGACAATTGGACTCCAAGAAATAACATTCTTCTTAATTTGACATGATTGCTGGAGTCATTTTTTACTGTGGGACCAATCCTAGCCGTTAGCGCGCGCTGAAGACATAGAGACAGTTTCCAAAACTACATTTCATTGACTTTCTAACGGTATCAGTCCGTTTGAGTTACAACGGTTGCGTCACATATTCGTACCAACATGTATTTAGCGATATTTTTCTGATATTACTAGGTTGCATCGCTTTTAACAGTGAAACGATTGACTGTGGGACTTAATTGAACTGATTTTGGACTTTGCTCTTATAAATGTGATAAATGAGACAATTGGACTCCAAGAAATAACATTCTTCTTAACTTGACATGATTGCTTGAACTCAGCAGTTACACTGGGCGCTGTGGTAGCGCTTTATTTAAAAATTTAGATAAATAAGTCATTTTTTACTGTGGGACCAATCCGAGCCGTTAGCGCGCTGAAGAAATAGAGACAGTTTCAAAAACTACATTTCATTGACTTTCTAACGGTATCAGTCCGTTTGAGTTACAACGGTTGCGTCACATATTCGTACCAACATGTATTTAACGATATTTTTCTGATATTACTAGGTTGCATCGCTTTTAACAGTGAAAGGATTGACTGTGGGACTTAATTGAACTGATTTTGGACTTTGACCTTATAAATGTGATAAATGAGACAATTGGACTCCAAGAAATAACATTCTTCTTAATTTGACATGATTGCTGGAACTCAGCAATTACACTGGGCGCTGTGGTAGCGCTTTATTTAAAAATTTAGATAAATAAGTCATTTTTTACTGTGGGACCAATCCTAGCCGTTAGCGCGCGCTGAAGAAATAGAGACAGTTTCAAAAACTACATTTCATTGACTTTCTAACGGTATCAGTCCGTTTGAGTTACAACGGTTGCGTCACATATTCGTACCAACATGTATTTAGCGATATTTTTCTGATATTACTAGGTTGCATCGCTTTTAACAGTGAAACGATTGACTGTGGGACTTAATTGAACTGATTTTGGACTTTGACCTTATAAATGTGATAAATGAGACAATTGGACTCCAAGAAATAACATTCTTCTTAATTTGACATGATTGCTGGAACTCAGCAATTACACTGGGCGCTGTGGTAGCGCTTTATTTAAAAATTTAGATAAATAAGTCATTTTTTACTGTGGGACCAATCCTAGCCGTTAGCGCGCGCTGAAGAAATAGAGACAGTTTCAAAAACTACATTTCATTGACTTTCTAACGGTATCAGTCCGTTTGAGTTACAACGGTTGCGTCACATATTCGTACCAACATGTATTTAGCGATATTTTTCTGATATTACTAGGTTGCATCGCTTTTAACAGTGAAACGATTGACTGTGGGACTTAATTGAACTGATTTTGGACTTTGACCTTATAAATGTGATAAATGAGACAATTGGACTCCAAGAAATAACATTCTTCTTAATTTGACATGATTGCTGGAACTCAGCAATTACACTGGGCGCTGTGGTAGCGCTTTATTTAAAAATTTAGATAAATAAGTCATTTTTTACTGTGGGACCAATCCTAGCCGTTAGCGCGCGCTGAAGAAATAGAGACAGTTTCAAAAACTACATTTCATTGACTTTCTAACGGTATCAGTCCGTTTGAGTTACAACGGTTGCGTCACATATTCGTACCAACATGTATTTAGCGATATTTTTCTGATATTACTAGGTTGCATCGCTTTTAACAGTGAAACGATTGACTGTGGGACTTAATTGAACTGATTTTGGACTTTGACCTTATAAATGTGATAAATGAGACAATTGGACTCCAAGAAATAACATTCTTCTTAATTTGACATGATTGCTGGAACTCAGCAATTACACTGGGCGCTGTGGTAGCGCTTTATTTAAAAATTTAGATAAATAAGTCATTTTTTACTGTGGGACCAATCCTAGCCGTTAGCGCGCGCTGAAGAAATAGAGACAGTTTCAAAAACTACATTTCATTGACTTTCTAACGGTATCAGTCCGTTTGAGTTACAACGGTTGCGTCACATATTCGTACCAACATGTATTTAGCGATATTTTTCTGATATTACTAGGTTGCATCGCTTTTAACAGTGAAACGATTGACTGTGGGACTTAATTGAACTGATTTTGGAGTTTGACCTTATAAATGTGATAAATGAGACAATTGGACTCCAAGAAATAACATTCTTCTTAATTTGACATGATTGCTGGATTCATTTTTTATTGTGGGACCAATCCTAGCCGTTAGCGCGCGCTGAAGACATAGAGACAGTTTCAAAAACTACATTTCATTGACTTTCTAACGGTATCAGTCCGTTTGAGTTACAACGGTTGCGTCACATATTCGTACCAACATGTATTTAGCGATATTTTTCTGATATTACTAGGTTGCATCGCTTTTAACAGTGAAACGATTGACTGTGGGACTTAATTGAACTGATTTTGGACTTTGACCTTATAAATGTGATAAATGAGACAATTGGACTCCAAGAAATAACATTCTTCTTAATTTGACATGATTGCTGGAACTCAGCATTACACTGGGCGCTGTGGTAGCGCTTTATTTAAAAATTTAGATAAATAAGTCATTTTTTACTGTGGGACCAATCCTAGCCGTTAGCGCGCGCTGAAGAAATAGAGACAGTTTCAAAAACTACATTTCATTGACTTTCTAACGGTATCAGTCCGTTTGAGTTACAACGGTTGCGTCACATATTCGTACCAACATGTATTTAGCGATATTTTTCTGATATTACTAGGTTGCATCGCTTTTAACAGTGAAACGATTGACTGTGGGACTTAATTGAACTGATTTTGGACTTTGACCTTATAAATGTGATAAATGAGACAATTGGACTCCAAGAAATAACATTCTTCTTAATTTGACATGATTGCTTGAACTCAGCAATTACACTGGGCGCTGTGGTAGCGCTTTATTTAAAAATTTAGATAAATAAGTCATTTTTTACTGTGGGACCAATCCTAGCCGTTAGCGCGCGCTGAAGAAATAGAGACAGTTTCAAAAACTACATTTCATTGACTTTCTAACGGTATCAGTCCGTTTGATTTACAACGGTTGCGTCACATATTCGTACCAACATGTATTTAGCTATATTTTTCTGATATTACTAGGTTGCATCGCTTTTAACAGTGAAACGATTGACTGTGGGACTTAATTGAACTGATTTTGGACTTTGACCTTATAAATGTGATAAATGAGACAATTGTACTCCAAGAAATAACATTCTTCTTAATTTGACATGATTGCTTGAACTCAGCAATTACACTGCGCGCTGTGGTAGCGCTTTATTTAAAAATTTAGATAAATAAGTCATTTTTTACTGTGGGACCAATCCTAGCCGTTAGCGCGCGCTGAAGAAATAGAGACAGTTTCAAAAACTACATTTCATTGACTTTCTAACGGTATCAGTCCGTTTGAGTTACAACGGTTGCGTCACATATTCGTACCAACATGTATTTAGCTATATTTTTCTGATATTACTAGGTTACACCGCTTTTAACAGTGAAACGATTGACTGTGGGCCTTAATTGAACTGATTTTGGAGTTTGACCTTATAAATGTGATAAATGAGACAATTGGACTCCAAGAAATAACATTCTTCTTAATTTGACATGATTGCTGGATTCATTTTTTACTGTGGGACCAATCCTAGCCGTTAGCGCGCGCTGAAGAAATAGAGACAGTTTCCAAAACTACATTTCATTGACTTTCTAACGGTATCAGTCCGTTTGAGTTACAACGGTTGCGTCACATATTCGTACCAACATGTATTTAGCGATATTTTTCTGATATTACTAGGTTGCATCGCTTTAACAGTGAAACGATTGACTGTGGGACTTAATTGAACTGATTTTGGACTTTGACCTTATAAATGTGATAAATGAGACAATTGACTCCAAGAAATAACATTCTTCTTAATTTGACATGATTGCTGGAACTCAGCATTACACTGGGCGCTGTGGTAGCGCTTTATTTAAAAATTTAGATAAATAAGTCATTTTTTACTGTGGGACCAATCCTAGCCGTTAGCGCGCGCTGAAGAAATAGAGACAGTTTCAAAAACTACATTTCATTGACTTTCTAACGGTATCAGTCCGTTTGAGTTACAACGGTTGCGTCACATATTCGTACCAACATGTATTTAGCGATATTTTTCTGATATTACTAGGTTGCATCGCTTTTAACGGTGAAACGATTGACTGTGGGACTTAATTGAACTGATTTTGGACTTTGACCTTATAAATGTGATAAATGAGACAATTGGACTCCAAGAAATAACATTCTTCTTAATTTGACATGATTGCTGGAACTCAGCAATTACACTGGGCGCTGTGGTAGCGCTTTATTTAAAAATTTAGATAAATAAGTCATTTTTTACTGTGGGACCAATCCTAGCCGTTAGCGCGCGCTGAAGAAATAGAGACAGTTTCAAAAACTACATTTCATTGACTTTCTAACGGTATCAGTCCGTTTGAGTTACAACGGTTGCGTCACATATTCGTACCAACATGTATTTAGCGATATTTTTCTGATATTACTAGGTTGCATCGCTTTTAACAGTGAAACGATTGACTGTGGGACTTAATTGAACTGATTTTGGACTTTGACCTTATAAATGTGATAAATGAGACAATTGGCTCCAAGAAATAACATTCTTCTTAATTTGACATGATTGCTGGAACTCAGAGATTACACTGGCGCTGTGGTAGCGCTTTATTTAAAAATTTAGATAAATAAGTCATTTTTACTGTGGGACCAATCCTAGCCGTTAGCGCGCGCTGAAGAAATAGAGACAGTTTCAAAACTACATTTCATTGACTTTCTAACGGTATCAGTCCGTTTGAGTTACAACGGTTGCGTCACATATTCGTACCAACATGTATTTAGCGATATTTTCTGATATTACTAGTTGCATCGCTTTTAACAGTGAAACGATTGACTGTGGGACTTAATTGAACTGATTTTGGACTTTGA